>KE159091.1:20671-56072 GCA_000411055.1 Leavenworthia alabamica | reverse complement strand
AATATATTTTTATTAAAAATTATAATTTTTTATAAAAAGTATATTTTTTATTTAATGTTAGAATTTAATGTTTGAATTTCATATTTATTATTTAGAGGTTAGAGTTTAGCATTTATGGTTAGGGTTTAGTATTTAGTGTTTGAGTTTACTATTTATTATTTAGGGTTTAAAATTTTGATTTAGAGATTAGAATTTAATATTTAAGGTTAGAGTTTAATATATAGTGTTTCGCTTTAGTATGTATTGTTTATGATTTATATAATTTTCTTAAAATAAAATTTAATTTTTAATTTAATTAAATTATTAAGTGGTAATTTTGTCTTAAATCAATTTTAGTGGTATTTATGAAATATAAGCTAAATTTAGAAGTATTTAAGAGAATTGCCCATAATAATTTTGCAAAAAATACAAAAACTAATAAACTAATTATTTGTTAATATTAATACAATGTATTGGTGAGCTGGTTGAAGATATTAAAACATATGAATCACAGAATGTTAATATTTAAATAAGAAATTAGATTTAGAAAAATAAATAATGAGAAATGAAGGGAACAAATAAAATATAAGTCTTGGGTTTGGGAAAGAAAGAGCAAATGTTAGTGAAACATGCAAGCATTTTTGCAGCGATGAATGATGATAGAGGACATCGATCTTAGTGAGATGGAACCATATCCAATGAACTGGTTGATCAAATAAGATTATATTTTTAATATACAAGTAGTAATAATCATGAGATTGCATTGAATAAGTTAAATAATAATTCGTTTTTTATAAAGCTAGGAAGAGTACGTAATAAAAGATATGTCGGGAGAGGTTGACCAAATCTAAGGAGAGACTTTCAAGACAGCACGAAGTGGGTAGTCTCGGATATTTAAAACGTCGTCGTAGAAGGTAGTCTCGGACACTTAAAACGTCGTCGTAGAGGGTAGTTTCGGACACTCAAAACGCCGTCGTAGAGGGTAGTCTCGGACATTCAAAACGTCGTCGAAGAGGGTAGTCTCGGACACTCAAAACGTCGTCGTCGAGGGTAGTCTCGGACACTAAAAACGTCGTCGTCGAGGGTAGTCTCGGACACTCAAAACGTTGTCGTTTTTCAACACTCTCTTGTGTTTTGTGTTCTTTCTCCAGACATCTCTTGTTTTTTTTGTTCCTTTCATCTCTCTCTTTATAATCTATATAAATTCTTTATAGTAATTGATGTACTATATATTCAAATCAAAATGTGTGGAAGATATACACTTTCTCCTATGTAATACATGTAAAATTCCAAAGACTTATAAACTTAGATGATTCACAAACCCAATTTTTTGAGATAAGCATTTCTTCATTATACTAGTTATAATTTAAATGCAAAATGGACCACAATCAAATCTAGTGTATTGCAGTTGTATCCTTATCCAAATTTTGTACAATTCAAAATATAGGCTACTCAAACTCTAAAGAGTTGATAATTGTAGATAAAAAAACATTTAATTTATAACCAAGAGAACTCTGAAAAAACTATGTTTCAGTGCATAGGACTTAGATTAAGACTTGGATCCTGTTGTAGTTCTCAAAAGGACAAAATCATAATCCAATAAAACCAAAATTATTTAAGAAAACGAAAGGTAACAAACAGAATTAGGCAGAGAGGTAATAATAAAGTGTGTTAATGCATACATGGGCATGTAAAACAGATCAAAACGTCACTTAAAATGAAGCTCTTGCCCTCTAAACATTTTCTCAATATGTCGGCAGATACATCTACCCATTATGGTAAAGAATGATTTCACCTGTTCATGAACAACACTGGGTTGGTGTGTGTACTGAATCTCAGAGCTCAACTCTCTGTAACAAATCAAAGCATCCAGTTCCTGAAAGAGCAGGCAAGCCGAGACAGATCCTAGCAGATGGAGTTTCTAATGTGTCTGCTTCTCCATATGTAGCTGCTTGGACAATGAACTTGGTGGCTGTTTCAAATGTCATCCTACAGAATGGAGAAGTTGATTCTGCGATTCCTCCCATACGGCTCATTGGTCGGTATCCACCAGAAAAGGTCATGTAATCAGCAATGAGGTTTAAGTGTCTGATGCTTACGGAAATACCGTATGATTTGAAGACATGGTTTATTTCTCTTATTATGGTTTCTCGTGCTGCTTCAACTCCAAATATGTTGAGCATATCGTGAATGCTGTTGCTGTACAAGTATCTGATGTCAAGTTTATCTTGGAATTTCCAGAGAGCAGGGAAATCAACTCCTGATGCGTGGATCGCAGGTGAAGCTTTCTTTTCTTCGTTGGAGATTTCGATTCTCTCCTTTGGATTGTTCCCATGGTAGATCACTTGAGGATCACCACAATTAGCCACTGTGCATCGTTCGATCTTCCCAGCATTCTGGATGTAAACCTTCTGAGATGTTTTCTGAGCAATCTGTATGAAAAGAATTGTTAAAACAAGTTTCAAAATGAGTGCTTTGCATAACATATCAAAGTCATAAGAACAATAGCTTTATAAAAAGGGTACCTGAGCAAGTAGAATATGAGGCTCATTTGTAGTAAACTTGAAATGGAACTCAAATATCTCTCCTTCACCTTTGACGAAGATATGTCTGTCGTTATCATGTTTAACAAATTTCTGTCTCTTCTTTTTACCTTGTTCTTTGACATTCTTTACCACCTTTATTTCTTCCTTGCTAATTTCTGCGTCTTCACCTTCATTATCCATCTCAGGGTCCTCTACTCCACTAACTGATGATGGTTCGTTCATCTCATCTTCAGAGTTTTCCTCATAATCCATCTCATCTATTGCTTGTTTCTTCCGTTTCTGTGCATCTGCACCAAGATCATCAACCTCCGTACCCTCGCCTTCATCATCATCATCATCATCTACAGTCCGCTTTTCACTTACAGAATCATCATTATCTGTTTCATTTCTAGCTTTAGGACGCGGGACTTGCACAGAACTTATGCCTTTCATTCTAAAGAGCATGCTCATGTGAGTCTCTATAGCATCCTCCAATTTCCTCAAAAACACAGCCATCATCGTCTCCTCCCAGTCTTCTTCAGTGACATCAGTGTGCTTCGGATAATGCTCTGGCTTATAGAGGTTTATCTTAAGCTTGTGAATACTACAAACCTCACCCTCATAAACCGTATATGGTACAACTGAAAGTTCCATACTCTTTGTTATATCTGCCACCGTAATCTTCCTCAACTTATCAGTAATAACTTTTGCATCCTCCCTGCACAAACGAAATCATAAAAGTTGTTTTAACGTGAAATATCTTGAAGATGTTAACAGCCGATGGTCAAAATTTTATGCTTCTATGTTATATATCATCACAAAAAGACTTATCCTAAATTTTTTATACAAGAAGCTACCCGTCAAGTATGTTCCTGTCTTCAAATGTTATTAATGAAAGTAGCCGAACATATAGTTAAAGCCAACATAATTAAACCCACTTACTTTGTTTTGCCCTTCACCAATGGGCAAGTCATTATAGGTGTCTTAATGTCTACTGCAGCAGTCATCAAAATCTCTTGTAGACGTGGAATTCCGAGTGTCACATTCATCTCTCCACGTCCAGCAAGATGGAAAGTATTCAACCTGAAAGTCAACAGAGCAAAGGATTTTGTAAACAAATACGTCATGAATGATGCAAAAGCAAAGGTAAAAGCTGCAAGCCATCCTCATATTATTTAGAAACGGAAGATCTATAAATTTAGCACCAATGTGATTCAGTTCGTAATTTGCAATGGTGGAAGGATTAGCAAGACCACCACTTCAGAAATTAAAACAACTTACGTCATCTGTGTTGATGGCTCTCCTACAGACTGGGCAGCAAGTACACCTACAGGTTCCCCTGGCTGTGCGAGACTTGCAAAGAATTTTGACTTCACCAGCTTCAGTAGTTCTTCTTGTCTCATCAATTTAGAAGCAATACGTTCATTCATAGGCATTGCCTCTACAAACTTTTCAGCTCCATTCTTAAGAGTAATAGGCAGATCAGTGATGTAGCTACTGGATCCAGATAGCATGTCTTCATTGCATTTTTGAACGATCATATCTTGATTCTGAACAACAGTAAGTTAAATCAATAATGACATAATTTTCGGAAGAGCAAACAAGGAAAAGGATAAAACGTTCCAAAAGGAATGCTTACTACTGTCAGTTCTTTGAACTTTCCAATGAAGCTAGATCGATGAACATCCACACCATCTTCACCATATTGGAACTGAATGATGGACCCATCAGCATCCCGGACAGTACAATCATAGTTTACTTTTAGGCTCTCAAGATTTTTCATCAAGCATCTTTGGAGATATCCACTCCGTGAGGTCTTCACTGCAGTATCAACTAACCTGCAACACAAAATGTTTTAAGAGTATCAACGCTGACCGACTCTTAACAGAAATATCATAGAGATTACAAGAGAAGACCATCAACAAAGTAAAAGTTATATCAAAGTGAACGCCCAGGCAAAAATTTGGAAATGCAACAAACTGGTATCCCTTGAAGAATAGCATGTATCACCCTCAAAATAGATATTTGTATAAAATTATATGACAGTTAAAACTAAAAGTGGTAGTTACCCTTCTCGTCCAGCCATGCAATGGAAGTAATATTCTTGAGGACGAAGACCACTAAGGAATCTGTCACTAATAAAACCCCCAGCTCTAGGGGACCAGTCCCATGGATGGAAACAAGGTAATGTCTTCCCAGAAACCATTCGAGGAACTCTTTTCCCTTCTAAATCTTGTTGTCCAAGGTGTGAAGAGATTTGCTGAAAGTTGACCTGCTCAAGAAAATGAGTAGAAAATGATAAAGCTTAGCATCCCAAAAATTAATAAACTGCAGTCACACCAAATTGTATCCCTATATCACAAAATGTTGTAGACTTGCAACCTCAACCCAGTTAATTGGAAGGAAAGTTGCCAAAAACTACTTCCAGAACTGGCTCCATAGAAAAAGAACGAAAGTAAATATCAAATTGGTGACAAAAAGCTATCTCATTTGGAAAACCTACTTGTTTATCTCCTTCACTAAAATGATGGAAAATTTAGTTTAGAGAACTTGGCATGAGCTAATAAACCGGGGAAGGGCATACAATAAGGGTTTTAAAAACACGTAAGCAACAAACCAACTTTTAGAAACTGCATTTGCATACTCGAACAACCAACAACATCGAGCATAATGAATTAGGCACCACAAACTCACCTTACTGCCCTTAGCCCCAGATATAGTCATCAGTGATATACAATTCTTTCCAGGTGTTTTCAGTAACCCGTCAGACAGCAAATCGTTCATCACACCTTTGCCTGAACATTGGTTGAGTTCACTTACAACACTCCTGTCCAAAGATGCCAAGGCTGATTCCCCATCCTCGTAAAGAACTCGTTCAATTCTCGATTTCATGTCCAGAGGATCTGCAGGCAAGACAGTAGTCTATGATTACATATCAATTGCTACAATTTCAACACCTCATACTAAACAAAGGGACATCCATTGTCCAAAATGTAACAAACGACTATGTTAGCAAGCATGCACACAATAATGCACTACATACTTTGCTGCAAAGTATACATACCTATCTGATCATCAACATCAATGCCAAAGGTCTTGCGGAGTACTATTTCACCAGCTTGTTCACATTCTTTAAGTTGTTTTGTCCTCTCTTCATCCATATCTTTCAAAATAATAAGATCATCAACTCCACAGGTGAAACCGTGAACCTGAAAAATGTTCAATCAAGGATTCAGGATTTAAAACTCTGTAAAAAAAGAAAATGCATTATCAATTTCATGAGAGCAAACCTGAAGAAAGAACGTAAAAAGACGACTAAAAACAGACAGCAGATTTCCTGCAGCATTTGAACCATAGAGCTCATGCACAGTATGAACCAGCCCATAGTCAGCAAACTGAGCCTTGTCGATCACACCACAGACAAATTCATTTTTTCTGATGAGCAGTTTATCTTCATTAAGATCCTGCTTCCATGACTCGTCACTGTCTTTCTTTTTGGTCAAATCTCCAGTCTTAGATTTTACTTTTCTTGATCTACATTTAAAGAAATCAACAGGAAGTTTCGTAGCTTTCTCTACGGTGAACGGTGGGTGACCTTTGGTTATCTCATTCAAAACTGCAGTGATGACCTAGTAGAGAAGCATAAACAGAAAACTAGCTCACGAAAAGAAAAAAAATTATTTAGACGGCTAATGATGTTTAGTGAATTAACTAGCTACTCCCAAATCCCTAGATATAGTTTGTATACCAAAGAAAATAGCCATATGTGGGAAAACCAGCTTGGTTAAAGAACCAATGGAAACAATAAGAACAAAATGTCAAACAGCAGTGCCGTATTAGGATTACCTGCTTTCCGGTCCAAAGAGGCACTGGTTTCAAAATAGCAGGTGTGACTGTCAATAATGCATTAGGAGTTGATACCACGACTTTCTTGCCAGATCTTCCAGAAAAAGAACTGAGTACCATGTCAGTCACACCAGAACTGAAGAGAAGCTGATTAAATTGATCTTTGTCCAAAAATGTGTCCCTTTTAGTAAGCAAGACGGAACTGACAATATGATCCTGTTATCGAAATACAATGTCAGTAAATATCCTTGGCACAACCCAATTCGTGAAATTAATACAAGGATAAAGCAAATAAAAGTTTTTAAGAAATAGCAGGGATGAAAGACCTGAATTAAAGCTCTTAGTGGTTCGCCATTAGAAGGCCTGGCATATTGGTTGTTAGCATTGACAATATTATAGGCCTCAGCACGTGAAATCTCATCTTGTGGAAAATGCACATTCATCTCATCACCATCAAAATCTGCATTGTATGTACTGGAGCCAAAGCAATTTTTTAGTTTTGAGATAAAAGAGAACTGCATGTGGAAGATCAACCAAGACATGATAAAGGTCTACAGATGTAAAATGAAAAGAGAATGCCAACAAGGTAGATAAGACAACGGGGAGAGACAGAATCCTCTACGTCTATGAAGTCTACCTGCAATTTGCATAGTGGAGACGAAGTGTTTTTTCCCCCTTCAATACACGGACCATGTGCGCCATTATGCTAGGTTTGTGTAATGTTGGCTGCCATTAGAAAATATAACTTGTAAATAAATTAACAGTTAGCATTCATCAAGGAATGTAGACCAAAAGTAAAATTCCTGAGACCCCATCTAATAATGATGAAAGAAATAAACAAATGTATTGGAAACCAGTTTCCAGTTCAACAACCAAGAACTCTTTCTAAAACCCCAAGTACATGACTTACAAAATATTGAGAAATTTATTTAATAGGCAATAATGAAGATCTATTAATAAAACAAAACAGTATGTGCCCGCACCTGACGATTGACAAGGACAACGTCACCATCTTCCATATGTCGATAGACAACTTTACCTTCAAAGTTGACATCACAAGTTTTCCCAAGTTCTGTAGTGGCTCCTCGTGAGGAAAGTAATTTTCTAGCAATTGCTATTCGTGCTTTTCTGGAAGATGGCAGCTTTACTGTAGATAATTTGTCAGAATAATGTGTAGCTCCAGGATGAATATCAGGACCATTAATGATAGCGTCTCTTAGCTTCTCAACATTCCAAGGAGTCACTCTCTGCAGCAACACAACATCCATTACAGGAAAAAGAACATAAGCTTACACTACAGGTCGAACATGTATATTTTTTACATCTATGCATTGCCACTAGCATTTCCAAACCACAATTGCAAAAAGGAAAATGATGCAAAATCTGATAGGATATCTAAATTAAAAAGAGACAATGGAGGCAAGCACCATGGAAAGAGACTATGTTTGACAAGTATTACAAGGAAAGATAACAGTTGTCCTCATCATAAGACTCTTCAGATAAATAAACCAATATTCCAACCATCTAAGATCATAGAGACGTGTGATATAACAGTCAAAGATTACTGGTCAAATCAAGGTCAGTAATTATGTGTCAGATAATAAATACAATTTACTGGTATATGATATCATACCTCGGGATACGTCAATTTCAAAGCAAAACAAGGAGGAATTCCAATGTCATTGACAGCAATATAAGGATCCGGAGATATCACAGATCTGCATGCATGATTCACTCTCTTTCCCATCATTTTTTGTCGAAATAGACCCTCTTTCTTCTCCAGCAACTGACATATTCCAGAGCCATCTCTCTGGCTTTGAACTATTAAGGAAATTTGTGATAATAGTCAGTCTACATCAATAAATGATGCTCCAAGGTGACTTTTAAGTCAACAAGAAAATAGATAGGAAAATGAGGCAGCTAGTTGTTACACATAACTGGAAAAACTAAGTAAGCATTATAGTATCAGATGCATCTCAAACAAGTGAATGTGCTAGAAGCTAACCTGTGGCAGTTTTGCTATCAAACAAAACATTGACCGACTCTTGAAGATTCATCCATCTGGAAATTATCTTGGATTGTTCTAACTTGTTAATACAGGCATTCCCAAGTGTTATATTAGATTGCAAGACCTTATTTAATCCTACAGTTTGAGGATGTTCCATAACCTGTAAGAAACAAAAACCGTAAGAGATTTCTAGTCAGACAGGAGTTAATGGGAACAACCATCTGATAGTAATGGGGACATAATAATGAACAAGGGCAAATGAGAGAACACGGATTGAAAGTAACCCACAGTGCCGAAGACAAAGTTACAAAATGAACACAAACTCCAAAAAATAGGTAGGACACCTAAGCTCCTGAAAAGTATCATTTGTAAGAGATTACTTACACTATCACCTCCTTTTGTTGGAGCTCTAAATTTAGTAGGAGGCACAAGAACACTCTCCAAAAAGAACATAGAGTAGTCAATTTTTGCAGATCCAGTCCGCCAAAGATCACCAAGGAAAGAGCAAAACTCATGCTCATTTTCCCACAAATTTTTTAAGATTTCCTTGACCTGAAACAAGTGGGAGAATAGCAACACATTATAGATGTGGGAACTTTTGGCCGTGCCTGATTTATAAAGTTTAACCATATCAGAAACAAACCTCACTCGGCAAAAGGTCTCTTCTAGAACTATCCATGTGCTCTTTAAATTCTTTAGCTACATCCGAAGACTTTTTTCTTTTCTCTTTAGCACCATCTTCGACTTCTGACAACGAATCGATGCCACTATCAGCAACATCACTGTGATTTTCCACACTGCTAGCAGACTTCTTTACCTTATGTCCTCGAATAATATGTCCACGAACGGCGGATACTTTCATAGTTGCCTGTTTAAAAAGATTGTTATTGATAGGAATATCATAGTTTTTGGAGCATACATAGAGAATTGGAAAGAAAATAAAAAACAGAAGCAAGCTAGACATGGTAATTCTCTTCGACAATCCAGTGGACACATATATAATATAATGTCAACAAATAAGACTTTAAAGTGAAAAACTACATTATAGAAGTAACAACTACAATACTAGAAGCCATAGAATTAAAAAGATAAAGAAAAGGAAGTATAAGGTTATTATGTGGCTGACTTCAAAAGGCAAGTAGAGTCTTCAATGCAAATAGAATGTGAAGAAAATAATACAACAGACACGGGGAGGGTTGAATGAAACCATTGTCACATTAATTTATCTTCAAATACCAAAATCAGTTGTAAAAAAGGATAACACGAAAAACATGAGCAGCCTGACAGTGATGGCACCAGACTATCTTATTTATAAGGAACTTCTCACATGCACACTAAACTACAGAATAAACGCATCAGGGCGAAATGGAACAATCCAAAACCTACGACTCCAAATCAATGAGAATACCGACTAAATTCTCATTTGTCCATACCATGAAAAAATAACTTTGAAAGAACAATGTTAGCTATGAGAATATCTAATAACTTTCAAGGAGTCATACCAGGCGAATCCATCCAAACATAGGCTTTTCAAGGGGTGTACCACTTGCTCCGCACCTACTACACTTTTTTGATTTTAACCTCAAAAATTCGTTCATGAGAGCAGTGACTTCAGCAAACTGGAGAGATGTCCATCTCTGGTTTCCCCCATCAGAATCTTCACATTCTTTGGATGAATCAATGGATACATCTGATTCACAGCTTATACCACTATCGTCCGACTTAGAGGGAGTTCTGCCAGAAGACTCCAACAGTTTCGCGGAAACTACATCACCTTTGATGATGAGTTTCAGCTGAGAAACAAATCTTTGAACCTTGGATTGAAACAAGAAAGTGAAAGGAACATGAAGCAAATTAGGAAATGCAAATGAGATACAAATATACAAACTTATCATATATATATCTACCTCGAGTTCTGGTGCCATAAAGTGATGACAGAAAAAGCAGGTCCTCTGCAAGAAATTGTAAAGAAAATTGAACAGTAACGGATGGTAAATAGGATAAACAAGCTCGATATGACCACAGTGTCCTGGACAACCAAGTCTGAGCTGACCACATGATTTACAACTGCATTAAGAAGAGAAGAAAGCTAAGATCAAGCGAAAATACATAATTAAGAGTGAATCATGCGAAACAATATACAACATTATCAGTGAAATAAACATCAATAGCTAATTCCAACTTAGAATCAACATTTACAAGCCGAGAAAAAGAAAGCTTACGGAGTTCTATCATCTAAAGGACCCAATACAGGATCATAGAGACCACCAGGTACAGGTCTCTCCACGTTATCGAGTAGTACTGGATTCGTTACTTTGAGGAAACTATGCTTTCGAACATCTTCCTCTGTCATAAAACTGAACTTAACAGATTCAACCACCTGTGAAGCTCCCTGGAAATAAACAAAACCTTGAGAACATAAGCTAAACCATCCAAAGCCATACAACAAAAAACCCAGAACTGGGACACCATTGGAAACAATAAATAAATTCAGAAACTCAAACAAACCTCTGTGGTTTGAGCTTGAGACATGGCGTTAAACAGTGCCGATTCTGAGGCTGTTCAACTGGGTCCAAGAAATTAGGGTTTCTCTCTTTTGCTGAGATTGACACAATCGGAGTTTGAAAGAGATAGAAAGCGGCGCGAGGAACCAACCGGACTTGAAGGGTTTTTTTTTTTTAAATCGGCGAGAAGGGTTTTTAGTCTTAGGGTTGAGGGAAAAAGAAAACTCAGTATATATACATCGATTAAAAAGAAAAAAACAAGTTTCTAATATTCTCCATCTCAAAAATGGAAAAAGTGTTATTTTATTTTATTATCGTAATTCTGTGTTTTTTTTTTGTCACTTATTTAATTATCTTTAAAAATTAAAATAATATTTTATACAAAATAGTTCAATTAAAACCGGAAGATATCCAAATTTTTTAACATGAACCGGATCCGATATACATCCAAATTTTTTTTTCGCTTAGCAAGTTTTTCTTGTTTTTTGTTTCTAGTTGTCTTTGTTGTTTGATCTTGTGAGATCCAGTTTTTCACTTTTGCTTCTCCACTTCTGTTTGGGAGGATGATTCTAAGTGGTGATAGTCCTTTGGCTTAGCTGGAACCACTTTGGCTGGGGTTGAACGCTCTGACTGTGACGACCGTATCAAGATTTGCATACAGAGAGTAATGATGCCTAGACCAAGCGCTGACAATCCAATACCTTTCCATGAGGAAAAGATTTTTGCCCAGTGTAAGAACTTCATTGCTCCAAGAGTTACTAGGGATGCCCATGAGACAACCACCTTGAACAAGATGAAGTGATTTATGAGTTTACGGATGGAACTAAAGAGATTTTTTTTTTTTACTTTTGAGACACTTACCGCAAGGGACTTTATGGGACGGCCAATGTTCTGTTCTTGCTCACCAGGAAAAGTGTCTGCAGCTATGTGTTTGTCCAACAGTGCATCCTGTATTACAGAACCGAAATGTGAGAGTTTTTTTCTTAGCTTCTCTCTATCGAATCTGACCAACTCTTGTTGCTAATAACTCAAGTATGGAAATAATATCCATAATACATAATTTTACCTTAGCAATAAACAGATCTCTGCACCATTGTGCAATTGCCTCATCTGATTCAGGCAAGTCTTTCATCGAATGACACTTGATGTGAACATGCACCTGAAATTAGTAGCAATAGTTTGGGTGGACAGAAGTTGAAAAAAAGCTTTGGGATGTGATGAGTCCTACAGTTTCTAACACATTATGCAAGCAAAGGTGAAATAAACAGTTATATTCGATTCAGTTCCACTGAAAAGAAAATGGATAAGTGATGTGATCCAGGCGGTAAATACTTTGAATTTCATTGTGAGAAGAGATTAAGATGTAACTGCTATATGATGCATACGAAGGACCTAATCATATTTTTATTTGCTTACCACAGAAGGTTGTCCTTTAAATAGTCTTAGAATTGTGGGTGGCGGAGATGTTTTTGGAATAGCCACTGTCATATCATAAATAGCTGGGACAAATGAACGCATATTACTAACAGCTGACACAAAACCCTGAAAATAAAATTACAAGCCAAGTCTAGGAGTTAGGGCAGAAAACACAATAACAACCACCAAGTCATCAGGTGAAATCGAAAGTATAAGATAGACTTCGGATTCAGACAGTTCAGTGAAGATTGTCCAAGTAATGAGTAAAACAGAAAATAATACAACTTACTTTGGTGCGAGGAATCAATACATTTCGAGGGATAGGCAACTCAGATGAGGCTGCGTACTTCTGTGCGGCTTTAAGTTTAGCCTCTGTGAAGCGAGTTCCCTCTACAAAAAGGGCTAGCCAGAAAGGTTGAGGGAAGTCGCTCAAGCGCTGAAGACCTGACTGTAAATTTAGAAAAACACACATATATTATGGTTGGGAAATGAAGATTCTACATTTTCCAGCTAATGCCCTCGTGAACAAGGTATATGCACGAGAGAACTTTACACAGGAGCAAAAACTAAATGAGTTGCAGAAGAAGAATATAAATCCATACCTTTAAAGTGCTTTCATCCTTGGCCCAATTTCTTTCCAGAAACAGATACTCTGAGAACCACATTGACCAGCCTATGACCTGTATGTGTGGGATAATTCTATGTTTATGAATATTTTGGGAGTATGTAACTAATAAGAAAAGAAATGTATTTTCTTAAAACAATGAATTTTTTTCAAACCCAAAACCAGGTTTGAGTTTCTAACTTACAGCACAGATTCAGAAATGAAATATAAAGGTTACCATTATCTTTAAAATTTAGCAAGCACAGCAGTAAGCTAAAATGTTCACATACTGGAAGAAATTTGGAAGACTTTTTCATTAAAGCCAATGCTCTTCCCAGACAACCTGACCGCTGCAAGGAAAGAAAATATGAAACTATAAATAAAAATATGTAAACAGCATACATGGAGCGTGTTAGAGCAAATATGACAATGCTATATATTGTCTCTTAGTCTGATCTCATCAATGGATCATTCAGGACTGTAACCATTTACCTAAGAGAATCTATATCCAGTAGATAAACTTAGGAAGCAACAAATGGTCCAATTGCAAATATACAAGCTTGGTCACCTAGAAGTCTATGTTGATCTCCACTAATGCATTCATGCAAAAACGTTTGTGGAAAAAAGATAGATGAAACTGTGAGATTAAAATATATACCTGAGCCAGAACCCATCCGACAAGCCAGTCGATATCACTTCGGTGATTACAAACGACAAGAGCATGTTCTTTGCCTGGACAAAAAATATAGGATAGTCAATGAAGTTACAAATATTTGTTCTTACATAGAGATTTTATTTCTTGAAGACATCAGAAATTGACTTGAATCAATTTCTCATCGCCTTAGCCCGCCTCGTGCCTTTTAAAACACAGGACTTGATTGCCAATAAGCATGAACTTACCCATTCGATTGAAGGTCTCATTATCAGCAAACACTTGAATCTAGAACAAAAGAAACAAGAAACTTCATAAAGTTAAAAAAAGATAAACAAAAAATCTACATATATATAAGTACACTAATTGAATGGTTTAGTATATTCCTTGACTTATATAAGCTAACGGCGCAGTATACAGGCACAGTTGTTCTTAATGACGAAATAACTAAAAAGGAAACAGTTTGTGGTTACCTTGACTCCTGCCCACCAGTCTACAATCCATATAAGCTCCAACCATAAGGTTTCAGCAACAAACCGGTTGATTTTTCTATATGTGTTCTTAGAGAGAGGCCGAATGAGAAGATAGCAAACTGCCTGAAAAAAAAACAATATGTTATAAACATCAAATTGAATCATACAATCTTCAGAGAAACAAGGTCTTTCACACTTAGACGACATGAAAATTCTTTGCTCCATACTAAAACCTAGAAACTGTTGTTACTAAGTTACTGAGGATAAAGACACACATTCCTCATATCTACGTAGACAATCATCGTACTTATTGTCAGAATCAAAAGCTCATTGGATGAAGAAGCTACTACATGAGTGAATTTTGAAGCTTCGAGTTAGATGTGTTATCTCATTCTAGAGAAGAAACCCTAAAACCCTTGAATCAATATGGAGGAGGTAAGAAGAAGAAGAGAGATCAGTAGAATCTAAAGCAAGTAACACTAGAAACGAATAGAGACACATACAAAACCCAGAAAGCTTCAACATTTAAAACAATCACTCACACACACACACACCTGAACAAGATTAACAACGAGACCAGATATGATGAAGAGAATGCCCAAAGGCACGATGACAACTGCAGCAATCACCATAGAAAAGTGTCCTCCAAAACCACCAAAGCTTAATATGAAGAAGGAACTGTTACAGAAACCAAATGGCTCACACCTCAGAGATTTCAACACAACTTGCAGATTTTTCTATAAAGATACAAAAGCCAACCAGAAAAAAGTCGCAAAATTAACTTTGCGATTTAATTGGGAGCAGATGAACAAAATAAATAGGATAGAGATTTAATTGATTGAGATGATTATATACGAAGATGATCACGAGGCACACAAACACTTTTGAACACGGCAGAGAGAAGCGTCTATTTCTTATTATTTTCGTTTTTAGCCCCTTAATTTCTTATCATGATCCAAAATGTCCCCTTATCTCTTATTTTGTTTTATCGCTCCTATTCCGATTCATGTAACCAAAACGTAACTTTTAAATTCGGTTTAGTTCTTTGCTTTGTGCTAAGACCGGTTTTAGTCTCGGTTCAACCAAACTATATTAATTCCAAATTATGAATCGTTCAATTGGGTTTCGGTTTACTGCTAATAGAGTAGTAAGTAGTAAAGGGTAAAATGGTCATTAAATTCACCTGAGCTCAGTTCGAAAAAAGGTCTTCTTCATCTTCTGCTGTCACTCCACATCGAGCGCCGGCGAACCCTAAAAATTTTTCAACGATGTCTCTCTCTTCCCTCTCTCTCGACTCGAGGCCGAGATTTTCTGTTGGCAGTACATATCACCGCCGTTATCCTACGCACCACCAGCCTCGAAGCTTCGTTGCTTGCTCTGCTAAACGTCCAGCTGCTTCAGCTTCACTGAGCGTTACTGCTGATTCAGCCGCTACTGAGTCTCTCGGACGGATTGGATTACTAAGTCAAGTATCAGGTGTGCTAGGTTGTCAATGGGGTGATGAAGGTAAAGGCAAACTCGTTGACATCTTAGCCCAACACTTTGACATCGTTGCTCGTTGTCAGGTAATAAAGTTTACATATTTTATCAAATTCTTGTAAATTTTTCATGAATTTGGAGGATTTAAATCATTATCAGGGATTGATCAATCAATTAAAGTTGAGCTCTTTTTATTAGTATTAGTATTTTTTTGATTTAAAGTTTTGTGATTTGGCTTAGGGTGGAGCTAATGCTGGACACACTATATATAATGCGCAAGGAAAGAAATTTGCGCTTCACCTTGTGCCTTCAGGTATATTAAACGAGGATACTACTTGTGTTATTGGAAACGGTGTTGTGGTGCATTTGCCAGGTCTCTTTAAAGAGATTGATGGTTTGGAGTCCAATGGTGTTTCCTGTAAAGGAAGGATTTTGGTCTCTGATCGTGCTCACTTGTTATTCGATTTCCATCAAGAGGTTGATGGGCTTAGGGAATCTGAGCTTGCAAAATCATTCATTGGCACCACGAAAAGGGGAATTGGTCCTTGCTACTCTAGTAAAGTAATTAGGAATGGTATTAGAGTAGGTGATCTTAGGCATATGGATACGTTACCTCAAAAGCTTGACCTTTTACTAGCAGATGCTGCTGCAAGATTTCAATGGTTTAAATATACTCCAAACATGCTTCGAGAAGAAGTTGAAGCGTACAAGAGATATGCTGAGAGATTGGAGCCGTACATAACTGATACTGTTCATTTTATGAATGACTCAATTTCTCAGAAGAAAAAGATTTTGGTTGAAGGTGGTCAAGCTACAATGTTAGACATTGACTTTGGTACATATCCTTTTGTTACTTCTTCAAGCCCATCAGCTGGTGGGATCTGCACAGGTCTTGGTATTGCACCAAGAGTTGTTGGTGATCTTATTGGAGTGGTAAGCATGATATTTACTAACAGAATTTTCTTACTGAACTGGTCTTTAAATTGTATAACCTTTCTTGTTGGGATTTTAGTAGCATTGATGTTGCTCATACATTTGGCATTTACTCTTTAATACATATAATCTGCAAGAAGTGACAGAGATATGAAAGCAATTGGGATAATCCTGTTTTGTCAGGTAAAAGCATACACTACAAGAGTTGGTTCAGGCCCATTCCCAACAGAAAATTTGGGACCGGGTGGTGATCTTCTTAGGTTGGCTGGACAAGAGTTTGGTACTACAACTGGTCGTCCTCGTCGTTGTGGCTGGCTTGACCTTGTTGCGCTGAAATTTTCATGCCAAATCAACGGATTTACATCACTTAATCTCACTAAGCTTGATGTACTTTCGGATCTAAACGAAATCCAGCTAGGTGTGGCTTATAAGAAGAGTGATGGTACCCCTGTTGAATCATTCCCTGGTGATCTTCGTCTTCTTGAAGAATTGCAAGTAAGTGTAGTTCTCTAACATATATCTGACTGTCTCCTTTTATCGATATAGGGTAACTTCTCTTGTTAATAGTTTGATATAAATATGTACCTCACATGCAAATCATTTACTTCTACTTGTTCCTAGAGTATCTGATAAAACAAAGTTTCATCTTAATCTCTAGGAAACAGAGCTACTTATTTCTTATTGAGAGGATGATGAATAACGCCCTTTGTTTGTGCAAATGTTTGTATAGGTGGAGTATGAAGTCTTACCTGGATGGAAGTCTGACATTTCCTCAGTCAGAAATTACTCTGATCTTCCAAAAGCTGCACAACAATATGTTGAGAGGATTGAAGAACTTGTGGGTGTGCCCATTCATTACATTGGTATTGGACCCGGTCGTGACGCCCTTATATATAAATGATTTATTAGTGTTACTTTTTTTAGCTCTTCCACAAAAATTGAAGTTTGATGAAAATTTCACGTTACTGAGAATTATTAGTCTCTTTCGAATGACTAATATATCTGTTTCATTGTTTCTTATATTGGAATGAAGAGGAACTCGAGGTTGTTATATTCTTAAGGATAGAGAGATAATGACAGGTTCATATTCAGAAGTACACTGACTCACTTTATTGCTGCATTACATTAGACTGTGTTCTGAGCACATCACTTTCTACTTATATTCCATGATACTAGACTAAACTCAAAACCAGCTATTACTTGTGAACCTGATCTACCATAAATAGCTATGACTCAATCTAAGCTTCCACAGAAGTCCCAGATGGAAGGGAAAGCTACATTATCCTCAAACTCATAGCTTCCAAAATTGCTGTAGTCGAACTGCATAGTTGAGGTTTCATTTCTTGGCATCTCGATCAGTGTATCCCAGTTGAAACTCTGATCTCTGAAAGGACTTGCAGTTTCTTCTTGCTCGTTCCAGGATGGAGTGGAATGATACTCTCCTACATCACTTGCTTCTGGTTGGTTCTCATCCTTCAAGATTCCTAGCTGCTGTAGAAACTCAGTGAGGTCGATCTCTGGTTTCTTCTGATCATTATATTCATGACCTTCCAATGTCTTCTCTCTTTCTCCATTGCTACTCTTTTCATCAAGAGAGCTAGTGTTATTAGTTTTTGATTCTGTGGAGGAACAGCTAGAAGAATAGGATTGAGATAAGAGTCCTGTTTGCTTAAGTTCCTCTAGTCTTTGCTGGATAATGTGAACACTTGGCTGAGCATTCACATTAAGCATACCACAAGAAGGAAACATAGAGATAAACTTCCTTGAAGGTACCCATTTAAACCTCTGAGAGTTATTACTCAGAGAAGGTGCTCGATTTCGCTGAAGATGAGGTAAGTTGAGATATGCTTCATGACCATAGAGTTTCAAGGCAGCTTCATCATAAGCCATGGCTGCTTCTTCAGCTGTAGCAAAAGAGCCAAGCCAAAGTCTTGCCCTTTTCTTTGGCTCTCTGATCTCAGCCACCCATTTCCCCCATGTCCTTTGTCTGACTCCACGGTACTGACATAGAGCGTTTTGTGGACCGCCTTTACCACGAGCAGGACCCTTCTTCCATTGTTTCATTGAAGATGATCTCTCCATTAGTGTTTCAAGTGAAGAAGAAGACTGAGAGTGAAGAAGGAAGAAGAGGATATGATAATGGAGCTTAGAAAGAGCAAGTGATTGTTTAAATACTGTCACGGTTCGCTTCACTTCACAAAGAAGTGCCATTTGTCACCCGCGCATGTGACCGTTACTTTCTCATATTCCGTTATTTTTCAAAAAAAAAAAAAAACTTTTAACAAAACCATTTGATTTTATTTTCATATCAATATATATAGTTTTAACTATGCTAAAACTAGAATAATATAATCTTTATTTGTATATGTTCCCACGTATCAAACATGAACAAAATTACCATTTAATAATTCAAATAAATTAAAAATTAAATTTTATTTTTAAAAATTATACAAATTCTAAACAATAAATACTAAATCCAAACACTATACACCAAAACCCTAACCTTAAATACTAAATACTAAATTCTAATCTCTAAATCAAAATTCTAAAATCTAAATAATAAATATTAAACTCAAACACTAAATATTAAACCCTAACTATAAATACTAAACCTTAACCCCTAAATAATAAATACTAAAGCCAAACATTAAACATTAAATCCTAACATTAAATAAAAAAATATATTTTTCATAAAAACATAATTTATAATAAAAATATATTGTTAATAAAAAATAGTTTTCATGTCTAAATAAAAAATCAATGTAATTTTGTCCAATAAACTATATTTGATGGTTTTTAGAAAAAATTTCTCCTTTTTTTTTAGTAAAATATTGTGATTCATTACTATTTTTTATATGGTATAATAAAACATTTTAAACAACTTTATTATAAGGAGTTTTTTTCTATTTATTTGACCAAACAAAACAAATTAAAAAACAGTTTGGTCAATCTTAATAAAATATAACCTTTAAAATAAACTTAATTTATTCAATTTTGTTGCATTAAATTCAATATTGTTTGCATGTATGAAAGCAAGGCATGCATCAATAGAATTATTATAAAAAAAACGACTTTTATTTTGTTGAATTAAGTTGAGTTTATATTCTTAGCTATATGCTACAAACATGGACATGTCTAGTGTGAGACAAGTGAGTTTGTGGGGTGTTTCATAGAATTTATATCTTTTTTGAGTCACTTTAATAAAGGTTTTGGATTATAGTATCTTTTATCTTTAAGTTTGATTCTTTTGATGAGGAGAATTGGAGAAGCATGAGAAAAGAGAGGCAAGAGTCACGAGTGATTACAAGACATAAGAATCACATGTCAATCGTGACTCTCTCTCTGGTGAGAGTGAAGTGACGTGTTTTGAGATTTTTCAGATTTAAGCGCCGCTCATCTTCATCTTTATCCCATGCTCTCTTCTCTTCTGTCTCTTATGTTCACGTTTTACTCACGCCCTTGTCCCATTAAATCCCACTTCTTTTTTTTACTATTTTTTTTTTTTTCAACTTTTTTAATACTATTTTTTTTTTGTCAATTACCAATGATAAAAACACAAATTATTCTACTTGTATTATTTGATAAAAAAAAATTAGAAATAATTTATGAACTATATTGTATAATGATAATAGAATAATCTTTTAATTTTTATGTGTAGTTTGAGAATAAGGCCTAAATAATTTTGAGTAATTCTAACTATTACCATCATTTATAGTTTATGTGATAAAATTATATTATTTTCTTTAATTTAACATAAATATCATTTTTTATTAAAATTATATTTTTAATTTAATGTTATAGTGAGTATTTAGTGGTTGAATTTAGTTTTTTTATTATTTGAGTTGAGTATTTAGTGGTTGGATTTAATATTTATAGTTTGGGTTTTGTGTAATTTTTCAAAAATATAATCTAATTTTTAATTCATTTCAATTATTAAATGATAATTTTGTCTTAAATTAATTTTAATGATATTTGTGAAAATTAAAATTAATTTGATGATATTTTTGAGAATTGCCCAAAATTAAATTTACGATAATGGAATAATTTTTTTAATTTTTATGTGTAGTTGGAGAAAAAGGCCTAAATATTTTTCACAATAGTTTTTTTTATGAACGTTTTTTCCAAAAAATTACTAAACAAAAACAAATGACTAGTTAAACTATCATAACATTCTTTATTGTTCAAAATATAACTCCTAAAAATATTAAAGATGTTCGTAATATGAAATAGCTTTACGACGGCGTTATGCATGCTAATAGCTTAGCACAAACTTCACGAACATCATTAGAAGGATCTGATGAAGATGCTTTGTATAGAACTGATCTTGCTTCGAGCAATCCCTCTGAAATGCTTTCTAGGATCACATCTTCACTCGCCATCAGTGATGCCATCAGTTTTGCACCAGCCAGCTTTTCCTACATATCATAGTTTTTTACTTCCGCATAAGCTTAAATTCCAAGGCAAGCATAAATATTTGAGTTCAGATGTTCATAGATTCAAACAGTTCCGGATATGGATTGTCGGATTCAGATACGTCGACTGTAGTCTCTCGAGAAAACAAGTTTCATGTCTTAATTTAAATGAAGCTGTTTGTCTAGTTCCATACGATTGTACAAATGTTACTTAGAAATAAGTTTTGGTAGACTTGTGGTACCTTTTCAGATCCTTTTTCAAGAAATCTCAGGGAGAGTTTCAGTAGATCTGATGACACAGGAAGAAGTGTAGACTTGAGATGGTACATGGCCGAGAATAAGACCTGTATACAAGCTGCACGGACCTCAGGTACAGATATGACCTGCACCAAATTCAGGAATATAGTTGAAAACTAAACAAAATTGCAAACAAATTGAGTGTAAGCACTCAAAAGTACCTCGAGGGAATGAATAAGAGGCGGAAGAGCTTTTCGAGCAAAAGTTTTCTTGCAAGACTCGGGGATTTTTTGACAAGCACTGATGATCACATTAGCCATGCATAGACGAAATGGAATAGGAAGAGGATCTCCACCAGTCATATATTCAGTACTCAGCTTTCGGATAGATGAGCAATTACTTCTGTCTTCTATTAAACAATGGATCGTGTAATCTAGGACATGATTAACTGACACATCAACACCTACAGATGAGGATACAATTTATACATTAGTGTGGAAAAAACTATTATCAGCCATACAGACATAAAACATCACAATACTAACCAGATTTGTCCTTCCCTTTTGAAGATTTAAGATGTTGCAGTTCAGCACATATCATCAGGGCCAGACAATCAATGCACCCATGTTGTACTTTGGAAACTGTAAGAAGAAATAACAGCCATGAAGTTTCGGTAGAGAAGAGTAACATAGCTTAAGCTATAAATCAGAAGCCGTTGTCTTACTTTCATCTTCATCAGAAGGCCATAACAAAATATTTTCCAGGACTTTCCTGATCTTAGGTGTTACACTGTGTGAGAAAGACTCCCAGCCTCGAACCTGTAAGTAACGTAAACTTGTCACATAAAAAACTAATCTGATTGATACAGCATCGAACATGACAAAAAGGATCACTAAAAAAGTTCAAATAGAACCCGAAAGATGAAAATTACCACAAGGGATGTGCATATGGAAAACAGGCAAGTTTTAATCTTGAGGCTGTCTTGAAGCTCTGTGGCCTTTTCAAGTTGCAAGAAAACAATTGGAAACAACACCTGTTGAATAAAAGTGCCAGCATATTACAACTTTGGACGATGAACAGTAAGCTAGACTGTCGTATAAAATAAAACTTAAGTCAAGCATTCAGAAAATTTTCAGATATACGAAAATGCACCAAGTCCTTCTCCTTACTAATAGAGCCTACTTATAATACGAGGAAATTTTGCATGTGCTTTGCCTTCTCGTAAAAGATAGCAAGAGACTAGATAAAAAGTTTTCTACAATCACATTGAACTTGAGAGGAAACTTATTCATGAGCATCTACCCTTGTTTCTCGGTATATAAAATTCACCTATCACATAAAAGCTTAAAACATATGTAAACATCTATGAAATATTGACCAACAATACAAGGTCGATGAGGGAAGTCAATTAACACCTGGGGATGGATACGTCCACATAGCTCAGCAGAGAGTTTTCGAACTTCTTCAAATTCGAACTTCGAAAATGCCCTGTCTTACTAGAGTTAGTTCGGTAGATATCAAGTATTAAAGTCAATGGCGTTTGATGACCACTGAAGTAAAATAACCTTTCCAAAATGAAAGCAGCAATGCATTGACAATCCTCAAACTTGGTATCTTGATAGTCTGATAAATGTGATGAATCAAATTCTAAGATTGTCAGTATCTACACTGGATCATGCGGCTTATCAAAATAAATTATCCAAAAAATAACAATCATTGAATCCAGTTATAATAAGGGTCAAACGACCTTATGACAAAAACATCCACACTTCTCTAATATCAGGAAAAGGAAATCAAAGGTATAAGCATACATACCATTCATAGAGTCTCCGCTGAGGAATTTACCATAAATTGTAGAGGAACCAATATCATCAAACACTCTCTGGGGAAGCAGCCTTAATATGAGCAGGGGGCAAAGGTGATCAAATAGAGATTTCTCCAACTTAGTTTTGTCGACTGAATCAGATCTGGATATGAAGCTCTCATCCACCCTAAATTAGAAATGTCACTATCGGTGGACAACATTTTATATTTTTGGAACTTAAAAAGTTTTTTCATACCACAGAAATCACAATAATGGTGAACATATTTCTCTATTTTCAGTTGTTAAAATTTTAAAAGACCTTTACTTACTTGTATTGCTCCTTCATATGTGACAGTACATGCAGAAGGACCAAGTCCGAGGCATCTGCCAAATGTTCACTGATGCAACTAAGAAACCTAACCATGATGGCATTGGATGGCTCCAAAAACATCTTGTCAAGAAAAGGTCCAATCAGTGAGCCCCAGTTTTCTACCTGTAAGAATTTATTTCAATCAACAAGCAGAAAAATATTCTAATTGTTTAATTATAGCTGGCAAACGCTTTGGTCATTCTGGTAATTCCAATGTGAAGAGTTGCACAGCACATACACAATAAAACAAATAAGATAAAAAGGTAACAGGAGTAGGAAGGAAAAAAAGAAACAACCAATGCCTGTAATTTTTTGTATTAACTGTTCATTTTTTGGTTTTTTCATTCAGTTGTACTACCAAAAGTTTGAAAATGGTGCTTTACTGCTTATACGAGAAAATAATTTAGCAAGCAGGATGTATTGTCGAACTTACACTTCTAGCCCACTCTGGGATCAGTTTTAGCACTAGATCACTGTCAAAAGTTGAGCCTGCAACAGTGCAAGAAGATGGTGAGCATACACTAACTAGAGAAAAATATGATAGTGGACAGCTAGTATATCAACATCAAACTAGTACATATCCTTGATCATCATATATAACACAAATATTATTGGGAAACAAAAAAAATGAAAATTTATCACAAATTATGTCAGAATGTTGCCTATCATAATGAGATTAGAAACCAAATACCTTCTCTGGAATGCCCATTATTTTCTGAAGTATCCAAAGCTTGCATATTACTAGATGATAAAATTGGAGATCAGAAGCAGATAGGATTTTTGAATTATAGAGTAATACAATGTAAAAAATAGAATAGAAAACCAAACCCGGCAGTCATATCAATATTTTTACGTATGAATAATAGTAAGTTACTTTTACCACCTTAACCTAAGACTACAGTATGTCTCTCACTAAGGGTAAATGAGAATAAAAAAGCAACAATGCATACAAAGGGGGGAATGAGAAAAAAATAGATAAAGCACGATACCTAAGACAAGTCAGCAACATACACATAACATCAGAATCCTCTTTATGATATATCAGGACCCCAAGCAAGGCTTCGGTGGCTGACGATTGTACTTTTCCATTGGCTGAATAAATGAGTGTTACTAAATCTGGTACCACAAATGATGGCTCTGAAAAAAAAAAGAAAAAAAGGCGTTGATGGCTTGATTTGATGGGAAAGCAAAAAATAAATGTTATCTTATGAACCAAAACTGCTATCGAGATATGAAATAACTAGCCCTGGACCCCATATATTGGGATCCTTACAAATTTTCCTCATCTGAAAAGTAAATATTAACATAAACCTTCTTTGTATCAAAACACTGATTTATTTTCAGCATAACTTTATGAATTCATCTTAGAAATGGAGAGAGGCCTGATCTAGAGATCATAGGAGGCACATGAAGCAGAAACTGATAACGGCCACAAATAAAAGCTGCCAGAGTTAAAAGCCTTCCATAGGAAGTGTGTACAAAAGCAAAAAGAAGACCAACCAATGGACTTCAGCAACTCTGAAGCTTGTTGACAGATATAAGTTTCCTCGTCTCCAATGCACTTTAACAAGCAGTCCGCAATCTCTTTCCTGAAATAAATGCAGAAAACGAGTTCTGACTTCTGAGGGTATGAAAATGCAAATCAAGATGCAGGAAATAGAAAGAGAAAATCGAGACAGAAACATAAATGATTGTATACCAGGGTATATGAGAAGGAAATGAATTTTCTGACATAAGAATTACTTCTGATATCACATCCATAGAATTCAGCCTCTGCACAGTAGTTCCAGAAATAAGGCGTTGTAGAACTTCACTGAGACAGTTATTATCTGCTTTTCTGGTAGATGTTTTTGTAAGTCAGAAGACAAATTAGGAGTCAAAACTGGTAACGAGAAAGCTACTTTCATGATTTAGCATTAAAGGGGAAGCAAGAATATACATACTTGAAACAATAGTCGGCCAGGAGGACAGTAATAGCTTTGGCTGTGCCATCCCTCTCATCAAGAAGTTGAAGCAGTGATGGTATCACCACATCCATGCACATTGTATCAGAGAAGCTGTCTCCGGATTGATATTGTACTTTAAAGAAAGCTGCCTTAAAAATAGCGATAACCCCTTCTGATATCTCTTCATTGTTAGTGCGAAGCTTCAAAGCAAAGGAAGGATGTAAACACTAAGATGATCACAGTATATAAAATATCCTATATATTAATTTTATCAGGTTATGATATAATCATAGCAACAATCGAGCAGAACCAACATTATGAGTTCCAGAATGAGTATGAAGTCAGAAAAGTCTATATAAGAAATAAATTCTAGCATAATTATGTAACTGCATCAGCATGAGACATTGTTGTAAAGTGTGTCATCACTCCTACTCAATTAAAACTGACGAAAGGTACCTGATGTAGAAGACAAGGCACAAGCTGCATTCCAAACTCGGATAGTATGCTCTCAAATTTCTTACCCTCATAGCGGCCCAACAGAAGGCATAAACTATTTAGGAAAAATTTCTGCGTCTCTCTACCACCAGTCTTGGTGTCAGAACATCCCTGAGGATAGCTTTCTGAATAATACTGCATCATTTTCATCATATTAGTTTCCCGATGACCCAATAAATTAGGAAAACACTAACTAACAAGAGAAAGAACAGAAAGCTATAGAAGCATTAAAACCAGTATTACATCATTTTAATGCTATTGGAACGTGTTTGCGTTAAAACCATTACTGCATCGTTTTAATGAGATTATTTGCGATATCTACTATGCAAACCTGAAACTATATGATATTATTTGTGGAGTTCAGAGCAAATAATCTCACTCACAGACCATGCAAACACATTCCATCAAATTACAAGAAGACTCTACTACATGTTACTGCACATTTCCATCTTCTTAACAAAGAAAAAAAAGTAAAAATGTAGATGGCAATGACATAAAATCAGTTTACTCTTAGACAAAAACGGGTCAGATAACATAAACATATGCAGGAGTCAGGAGATTCAGATACGGACATAATAAATTATACCATGTTATTAAATGTTATAATTTATTCATATCACAAAATTTTGAAACCAAAAAGACTGTTGATTATGTCTAACCTTAATACCAGTCAAATACTGCTCCAACAATTCTTTACTAATCTTTGAGAACTTTCGATCTTCCATGTGAAGCAAAACACTGTAATGCTTCCAACAAGAAGAGAGCAGTAGAGCTTCACCAGCAGATAACTTTGTGCCTGGATTCCAGGTATAAAACAAACAAAAATGATAAGCAAGAATCACAAATAGAAACAGAAAAGAACAAGGAAAGGTGGCATCAATCAAAGACCTGCCTCCTTTTGGTAGCTACTATAATGCTCTTTTAACTCCTCTAACCACTTCAGCACTTGACTTAACCCCTTAGCATGCAATAGCCGAGTTTTTCTGTTCCACTGGAAGGAATTTTTTGTCAATATTACTCGACTCAAATCATGGATAACTTCATCACTTCCAAAATCTAGAACAAAGATCAAACATATTTAGATGGATCATTTGAACATACAGCAAAGAGACACTGGACAAGGGCCACTAACTCGTCCAGGTAGTTCCACAGTATACAATTCGCCTCACTGTCTGAGTCTTCAGGTAGAGGACTCTGCTTTTTCTTCTTCTCACTAATTTTAGGTATCAAAGCAATCGGTTGATGAGACCCCGTAATGGTTGATGGCTTTGGTCTGTTGACCAGAGTATTATCCCTCTTTGCTAAGGCTCCAGTAATTGACAGTAAGCAATCAGCAGCTGAAACAGAAAGACGAGATGGCACCTCATATCCATCCTGCAAAATGCTAAACAAAATAACAGCTCAGAAATAAGTGGAAATGACAAAACTTGCTCCTAATTTGAGTAATTCTTATTACTTAAAACAGAGAACCAAAAAAACCATAGGATCAACAGAACAGGAGATGACATTTATATCCACTGACACAGAAGTTTCATACCTTCCGTTGCGTACAATCATCAACAAGTGAGGCACACAAGATGAAACAATCTCGACAAACATTGAATGTTTCTCCCTGATTCCTGTCAACAAAGGAAATTATACAAGTACATAACGATAAATCAAGTGAAATCAGAATAAGAAAAGCTTTTTCTTTCCCTAAAGAGGAGAGAATAACAGGTATTGGCAACATAGTAACAAGCACAGTTATAATCCTCTCACCATTCCAAAAACCTTGATCCCCAGTATCCTCACAGTCTACAAGACTTCGGATAAGTAAACACCATCCAAGCGCTAAAAATCTGTCCTCGTTCCTCAAAATGATTTTAGAAAGATTTCTCGAAACGGCTTGAAAAAGAACTTCATCTTGAAATAGCCAATTAAGTAGTATCATAGCTGGACTACCATGCTTAGCATCCTTAAACCTTAATGTCTAAAAAAGTATACAAACGCATAAGAGGAGGCAATACAAAGACCGAAGATTTCCAATATTAAGTAAGGTATTTTCACAGGGTTTAAGAAATACATGTTCGATGATGGGTACAAGAATCTCATCCATCGCTTCGTTTCTCTCAGTAACGTCTCTAACGCACTTTTCCAAAAACCATACTGCCTCATCGATAGAACCTAACGCAACCATCGACAACAAACAGTATAAATCCAATCAAGTAAGAAGAACCATGTGCAAATAAATAAAAATGAATAAAATAGCAAACACTTACCTGAAGAACCCTTTTGAGAATCAGGAGTAAGACGGGAAATAGACTCCCGTAGCTTTTTAGGGCGAGCCGAGAGAAGCGTACTCATGAACCTACCTACTGTGACGGAGACTAGTGACTCTGGTTCTGATCTTCGTATCAATTCATCTTCCAATTGCTCCATTTCACTGTGCAGCTTTTTACCAGCTGAAATTTATTCAGTCTAATTTGTAGTAGCAATGTCGCGGAGACGACCAAGGATGAGAATCAAGCTTCGCATAATTTATAAAACGACGTCGTTAGACTTAGAAGTTAGAACCGGGAAAAATAATAAAACGGTGTCGCTGCATAACTTAGGTTAGGACATCGTCATTGTGTCTATCTCCACGTGGTCACTAGCCATTGGTTCATTTGTGTTCTAACAGACCATCATCTCACTTGAGTTTATTCATCGCCGTCTCCTCCTCCTCCGGTAAGGTTTAGAAATGGCCACCGTCACGTCTAATGCTTCACCTAAATCCTTCTCCTTGTCCATTCCCAGTCCTCTGAAATCAGTAATTCCCAACAAATCTACATCTCTCTGCTATCCATCTCGCAAGAACCATCACCGTCTTCGTTTATCCGTAAACGCCTCCGTGTCATCACCACCTTCAATCACAACCGCAAATGCACCGTCACCGGATTACAGAGTCGAGATTCTCTCTGAATCATTACCGTTTATTCAAAAATTCCGTGGTAAAACAATTGTTGTCAAATACGGAGGCGCAGCTATGACATCGCCAGAACTTAAATCCTCCGTCGTAAGCGATCTCGTTCTCCTCTCGTGCGTTGGTCTTCGTCCGATCTTAGTTCACGGTGGAGGTCCTGATATCAACCGTTACCTGAAACAACTCGATATCCCAGCTGAGTTCCATGACGGACTTCGTGTCACCGACGCTACCACAATGGAGATAGTCTCCATGGTTTTAGTCGGAAAGGTTAATAAGAATCTCGTTTCTCTAATTAACGCCGCTGGAGCTACCGCTGTAGGATTATCAGGACATGACGGTCGTCTTCTCACTGCAAGACCTGTTCCTAACTCAGCTCAATTAGGTTTCGTTGGTGAAGTTGCAAAAGTTGATCCATCTGTATTACGTCCACTTGTTGATTACGGTTATATTCCAGTGATTGCTTCTGTTGCTGCTGACGATTCAGGTCAAGCTTATAACATCAATGCAGATACAGTAGCTGGAGAGCTTGCAGCAGCGCTTGGAGCTGAGAAATTGATTTTGTTGACTGATGTAGCTGGAATATTGGAGAATAAAGAAGATCCAAGTAGCTTAGTAAAGGAGATTGATATAAAAGGAGTGAAGAAGATGATTGAAGATGGGAAAGTTGCTGGTGGAATGATTCCTAAGGTGAAGTGTTGTATAAGGTCTATTGCTCAAGGAGTTAAGACAGCAAGTATTATTGATGGAAGGAGACAACATTCTCTGCTTCATGAGATTATGTCCGATGAAGGAGCTGGTACTATGATTACTGGATAAAAATCATTGTCTTGTTAGTCTTGAATTTATGGTAGTTTTTGTGGTTTTTAGTAGCTTTGTTGTCTTTGAATTCTATGAGAGTATCTTTGTGTCGCATTTGTTTGGTTCTGTTGTTTCTTGTTATTATGTTTCTAAGTTTGTCTTTTAGAAGAACATATCTGATTCAAAGGAACAGGCTTGTTTGCCATGTCGATTCAGCTTAGTCTGACCAAACTAATCCAAGTTAATTGGTGTAAGTAACATTGTTGCAAAGATCAATAGCGAGGCTAACCTCAGTAGGTTGTGATATGATCATTATGCTGTCTCGACTACTCTAACTTATGCATAGAAGTTAGAAATGCAAACAACTCCACTTTACAGCTTGTCTCTGCTTCAAAGTTCAAACAGCAGTGAAGTTTCTGGTTTACAAAACAAGTTACTCACTCAGCACTAAAGCCATGTTGGAAGAGACTAGTGTTTAGTTGGGCCGTAATATCATTATTGGGCCGTAGTTTCATTGCCGTCTTCACCGGGAATTGCTGCATCAAAAGCGTTAGAGAGTAGGATTTGGGTTGATGGTCCCAGAAGAGATACGTGCGTCTATTTGGTAAAGATTACAGACTGTCGTCGTGACACTGTCACGTGACAAGAGTGTGCGGTTGTGGTGGTGGAACAGGTCATGACAGGGATAGACCATAATTGTCTTCTTTGAAAGAAATAGTGAAACTCTGGTATACTACAACGAACCTTCCTTCAATTAACACTATCGTAGACGTTGGACCCACGAATCTATGCAAGTTGCAATCTTTCAAGGACCCATTTAGCTATTAACTACAAAAGTCCCACAAGTTGATCTATTATATATTATAGCTTTGTCTTTACTCTTACTTTATTGGTTGTTTTCCAACTGTAAACTGGCATTAACTGTCATCCTTTTTTGTACAAGAAGATCTCGAGTCATGTACGAATAATACTAAACAGTGTTGTGTGGGATCAATCTTAGATTTTATGTTTCTTTCTTTGTCGCCTATCCCATCTAAAGAATCTCAAGAAACAATTGCAGAGATTTCAATTCAACTATTAGATACTTCTTTTATGTCCTAATAACACCAAAAGATTGGATTTAAATTTAACAAAATCTTTAAAAGGAACAAAACAAATCTTATTACCATAATCTCTCAAAAGAGATCATGACTTTCATGAATCATAATCATTATCATAATAAACCATAATCATAATCATCATCAGTACCTATCTAATGAACGCATAAAACTACCTTTCAACTGCAAATAAAACTTTAGTCTTTTTCAGTCAAAAAATAAACGAGAAATGTTCATCATCATCTAAATGTTTCCTCTTTAGCTTCCTGCAGTGAAAGGAAGAGACTCTTCGTTAACTGGACTTAACTGTGTCCAGATCAATCCCTCTTGTTCTTCCAGGTGCTCCCCCATTGATTGAAGACAAATCCAACACAATCCTGCTCACCAAAAAGACATTTCATTAATATAGAGACATCATCAGTTTTTTTTAAAAAAACAAGGAACATAGTGGTTTAGATAAATCAAGTACGTCTTTTTCTTGGTTCCTTCTCCTGTTTCTTGAATCAAAACCTTATCTTCCATCTTTGTTACTGTGTGTTCCTTGGGAAGATTGATCCCTTCTACTGCTTTTATCAAACAATCACAAAACCAATAAGTCTTCTATTCTTACTTAATTTAGTAGTTTAAATTGTGTCTACTCTTTGGTTTTATTTACCTTCTACACCATTCACAGGAGCGTCATCATCAATCCCCAACACATTCTGAAACAGATAAGCCATTGTTGTTTGAAACTGAAGTAGTGTATAAGAGTTTGTTCATAACAAAAGGTGGGTTAAGTTACCTTAAGGTTCTTGTAGCATTCCTCAAGGTTGTCATTATATAGAATATGACTAAAAATTCCTGAAGACTTCCCTGCTTTGATCTCTGCTTCAGCGTTTCTAAGCCGCTTTTGTACTTGCTCCTCTGTCTCGGTTCCTCTGTTTTGTTTAAGCATTTATAATTGGGAAATTCTTATGAAAGATCTGAAGTTACAACAACTCTAAAGTCTGAGTTTTACCGAGCACGAAGCCGATCTTCAAGTTCCTTCATTGAAGGAGGACAAATGAATATGAATATCGCATCCAAAGAGCTCGCCTTCACTGACCTCGCTCCTTGAACATCAATGTCAAGAATGCATCGCTACACACACAATAAACAAATTGATCATTTGATTTGACTCAACAGCATGAAAGAGATGATAATACAAAGATCATCTTTTAGTTACCTTTCCAGAATCTGTAACCACTTCAACTGATTCAATGCTAGTTCCATATAGATTACCATGAACAGACGCAAACTCGAGAAACTTCCCATCTTTGATTTCTTTCTCCATAACGGTTTTATCAGTGAAATGGTAATGAACACTGTTCTTCTCCATACACCTCGGAGCTCGAGTTGTGTGGCTCACAGAGAACCCAAACATTGAAGGAAACTCCTTCATAAGCATAGCTATAAGTGTTCCTTTTCCAACTCCAGAAGGACCACTTATAACAATAGGCTTCTCTGCATTCCCTCTAACTCCTTTACTCCAAGCAACAACCTCTTTTCCGAGTAACTTCTTTTGTTCCCGGACAAAAGGACTATCCACCTATATGGAATACTCAAAACATATGAGAATGAGAACCCTGAGAACTCTACATTACCAACATCTATTATCTCCAAAAACTTACCTCAAGGAACCAAATGGAGTCATCAGAAGCTGAGTCTTTTTTGATAACCAAAATCCTACCTTGTTTAAGAACAATGGCAGAGTAAGACTTACAAGGTTTAGGACCTGTTCCAAGAACAATAGGACTAGACCTGCAAAACGATTTTCAAATCGTTAAGTTCCAGGCTAATGGAATAGATCAAGAGATTATCAATGACCACACACCACTTGTTAGTGATTCTGTCAAGAATTTGAACTCCAAGGAACAATGGATTCCCTTCATGAATTCCACCAATCACATACTGCAACGATAAAATCAAAGTCAAAGAATAAAAAAACAGTTTCACATTATAAAATAACATCAAGATTAGGACTTACGGATCGATCTCCAATTAGGACAGATGTATCTGTGTTCTTAGGTTCAGATTTGATATCAAAGCCATTGGTGTGTCCATTCTCCAAATGATCCACAAACAAAGCAGGTGCTTCTCCCTAAAATTTGTACAAATGTGAGAAATCAATGAAATCAAAGAAGAGCAACGAAGTGAATCGCGCCAATAAAAGGCTCACCATAGATATTTTACTATGCCTCCGAGAAGACACAACTCACAGCCTGAGCAATGGCACATAAGCACATAAATAAGATTCTAAATCTCATATCAAAAAAGGTTAAACCTTTTCATGTTTATGCATAAACAATCAAAAACACACAAATGCAGATTCATCAAAATAAAACTCAAAACTTTACAAAACATGAACACAGATCTCATCATTAAACAATACAAAACGATCCATTAAGAGATATGTATATATATCAACCCCAAAAAAAAAAAAAGCTTTTTTCATACCTCGAAGAATGAACACCGGAAAAATCTGAGGAAAGACGAAAGCTTTAGGATTGAATTGGCTTTAGCAGGCGAGAAGATGTATTTATATAAACAAATTATAAGGAAAATAATAAAAAGACGAGAAAATTAATTAACAAGTTAATTGGTGCTTTTTCAAGAACAAGATTCAGTTTTTTTTTCTTCTTCTAATATCTCGAAATCTCTCTGGAATTATCTCGTTCGGTTACGCGAAGTAAATGTATATATAATTATTATCTGTGAGTTCGTAAATGAGTCCTAAGACAACTTGGAGACTAGCGGCCGTGACGGTGTTAGCTCTACGAAATTTCGGAAGTTTTTTTATAAGTAGTTAAACTCTTGATATTTTCTGAATTTTAATTTGTTTGAATTAAATTTAAATCAAATTTTAATCAGATTATATTATTTGGTATTCGATTTAATCGGTAAAAAAAAATTATTCCGAATATTTTACTTTTAGATTAATTGAATTTTTTAGTTAAATAATGACTTTTTAATTTTTGACATAAAAATATTTGAGTATAGTTTTAGTTTTGAATAGAAAATATATATAATTTGATAGGATGGAATTTCTTATAATTTACTTTTAATTAAACTAAAATTTTTAATAACATCAATGCTCAACATATTAAAAAAATAATTTTCATAATTTTAAATAAAAATAAAAATAAAATATATATAGGTGTCTATTGGGAGGAAGACTCTAAAAATTGTTAGGACTTTGATATAGCATTTAGTATTCTTATTAGTCAATGACTGTTAAAATTACGTTTTAAAAATATTTATATACAATTAAATTATTTATTTATTAATAAAAATTAAAAATTAAATTGTTAAATGAAAAATAATAACTTTAAATTAATATTTCCATGTGTTTTAACTTGGCCAATTTTCAATAATACCACCAAATTAATTTTAATTTTCATAAATACCATTAAAATTAATTTAAGACAAAATTATCATTTAATAATTCAATTGAATTAAAAATTAGATTATATTTTTAAAAAATTACATAAAATCCAAATAACTAACATTAAAATTAAAATATAATTTTAATAAAAATAATATTTATGTCTAATTAAATAAAATAATGTAATTTGTCTCTAAAATTATAAATGATGGTATTAGAAGAAATTACTCTAAATTTAATTATTAAAAAAAAAATTGAGCCAGTCAAACTGATTCATTTTCTCTTTTTTAATTTTATTTTATATTTTATTTTTAGTTAATGAGATATTCAATTATAACCTTTTGCTAACTTCACGGAAAAACAAACAACTTTTCCACTTTTTATAATTTTGATGCAATACAATAATTATATTCTAAAACAGAAATTAATTTTGATTTGTCATTATTTTACTTTATACTATAGTGCTAATTTTATTTTATTTAATTCTATTTGTTCGTTAAGCTTTAATTTTGTGTCTTTTTCAATGATTTTGTCTTTAATCACGGAAAGAAAATTTCAAATCGAAAAGTTTTGTTAGCAATATCCCTCTTTGTTTGTTGTGTAAAATACTATAAACATTATAAATGCTTTTTATATCTAAAATATATGATTTAATAATTAATATAAATAGGTAAAACAATATAAATTAAATAGTTAAAAATACAAAAAAAAAAACACAATCAATTATCACATGATAAATAGTGATACAAAAAATGGTTTAATAAAATCATTTTCACTAATCAAAACTCAAATAAGTTAAAACCCATAGATAAGATTCAAAGCAACCTTTTGAGAATAAAATAAGTTTTATAGTAGTAAAGTTAACGTAGAGAAGAGGTTAGTGATTTAATTTAATTTTTTTTAGTAATTTAATATAGTTAGGTAAAATGTGAAATTAGACCAATAATAACTAGACAATGACCATATGGGATTTGTCTACGAATATTCAAACTTTGGAATGATTTTGACCAAATCCTCCAATTTTGAATATTATTGGAAAAAGTAGATAAAGACATAAAAATAATATTTGTTCTTATTCTTATTTTTTTATTTTAACATTATGTTTTTTGTTATTCGAATACTTTACACAAAGACGAGTCCACTATGATAACATTTGAGTAAAGAACATTATCTATGATCTATCAATTAGAATCAAACATATAAGTCAAGAGGTTTGTAACCATCGGATTCAAACTAATGAAATCAAAACATAGACCAAACAAAAAATGTAGATTTTACAAAAGATCATGGTTGGTCTATGGTTTTGAATATAGTAGTTGATGAAGTATCATGATTTTAAATTAGATGTTAAATATTTAATATTTTGGGTCCTAAAAGTATATAAATTTTAATCTAATTTAAGTCATGGGTATGTTCAATGGAAGAATCTATATATTATTTATATTTATTTATTTATTTTAATTAAAATATTTTATC
>KE159091.1:6009-19892 GCA_000411055.1 Leavenworthia alabamica | reverse complement strand
ATCTTGTGGATGCTAATATTAACGTGTGTCCAACGTCATTTTAGTTTTGAGTAATTTCGTAACTCTAAGTATTTAATTTTTGTAACTTTTTAAAACGTTGACAAGTTTCTAACCATTTTAAATTTTAGTTGGTGTCCGTCAATATCATTGATTCTATGATCTGTCAACCAAAAGAGACAAAAACACACATCAAAGCCTTATCACATGATCATTGGCATTGCTACTTCATTGGGCCTCTAATTAAAACGTTTTAGTTAGTAGGCCACCTCGGCCCATTATTTAGTAATCTCTTCGGCCTTATAAAACAAAAGTGGCTTTTTTGCATTCTTTTAACAATTTAACAAAATTAATTCTATTTGATTTGCTAAAATAATTTATCAATTTTCTCTAATACCATCAAATTTAATTTATAAAACAAAAATATATTAATTTTTTAATTAGATATGAATATTAATTTTTTATATACAATTTATTNTTTATATAATTTTTTAAAATAAAATTTAATTTCTAATTTAATTAAATTATTAAATGATAATTTTGTTTAAAATTAAGTTTAGTGGTATTTATAAAATATAAAGTAAATTTAAAGTATTTAATAGAATTTCCTTTAAAAAAGGACCAATGATTTTTTTGGATAAATTATATCTTGAGTCATAATATTGACAAGAAAATAAGTATAATTAGTAATTTATTAATAAGAATTGAATAAAATTTAAAAAGGTGAATATGATCTGAGTTGACATATAATACGTGGCATCTTCATAGTGGGATGCCTAGTCACGAAGCTTACGTAGTAGCTTATTTTGGCGGGTACACTCTACCACTAGTTTTGTGCCACGTAATTACTTTTATTACAATGGGACACGTGGTTGCCTTACAGCTTAACACATAAGCGTTATCTCATTTCCGTGGTGGGTCCTCTATTGCCGACACCACAATAATTTATATTTCTTTTCTTCTTTATATAAATAAAGCTTCATAAATTATTTTTCTTTTTAAAGAGAATTCTCTCGAATATAAAAATTGTACACCGTAAAAATTACTACAAATGGATTTTAATTATTTTAATATAATTTCCACTAATTTGCTAAATATCTTAAAAGAACACGTTTCATACAAAATAAATGTAATCACTTACTTATTGGACATAGCTTTCGTGGACACGACTTTACACTTGTTATAGTTTTACATCGTTTGTAAAAAATAAAATTTTAATTCGTTACCAAAATTATTAAATCATAAATCATTGATTATTTATTCATACCTTCTTTCTTCTCTTCCATAACCTAATTAAAATCAGAGCTCAGCTTCTATAGTTACAGTCAAGTACCACTACAACTCTGATGTTAACTTTGTACGGTCAAGAAAGGTCAACGGAGACCACTACAAGTACTGACGATGCTTCCGATAGTCGGGATGAGACGCCGTCGTCGGAAACTGTCGTTAGAGATATTCACGCGATGACGACGACGGAGCTTCCTCGGCCACAACAAAGAGGAGGAGGATACTTATCTCCGTCGAGATCGGTTGCTTTTAGCGACGGAGTTTCTTCTGCCGGCGAGAATTTCACCACCGTGAGCAGAGAGTTCAACGCTTTAGTTATCGCCGGCTCGTCCATGGACAATAATACCGGAAATAACCAATCCGATGGTCATCGTGACGAGAGAAACGAGATGACTAGAATCACTGAAAACGACGACGTTGGGTATCATGAAGAGACTAATCCATGGGCGATTGTACCGGATGGTTACAGTAACCAAACCGGTTCAGATAATATTGTGGTGACGTCATCAGTTAGTCAGAATCGGATGGTGACGAGTGCATCGGTGCAAAGTGTAAAAAGAGAAGAGGTGGAGGCAAAGATAACGGCGTGGCAAACGGCGAAGATGGCTAAAATTAATAATAAGTTTAAAAGACAAGACGCCGTTATTAACGGTTGGTTAAATGAACAAGTCCATAAAGCTAATTCTTGGATGAAGAAAATCGAGGTTACTCATTTTTTTGTTTTGTTATCAAATCTTAGATCTGATGAGATTATGTAACTAATACTTGTATGTGGATGCAGAGGAAGTTGGAAGAAAGAAAAGCTAAGGCTACGGAGAAAACACAAAACAAGGTGGCGAAAGCTCAGAGGAAGGCGGAGGAGAGGAGAGCGACGGCGGAAGCAAAAAGAGGGACGGAGGTTGCGAGGGTTATTGAAGTAGCTAATCTTATGAGAGCTGTTGGACGACCTCCAGCTAAACGTTCCTTCTTCTCTATATCATAGATTCATAGATCAAATCTTGATAGTTATAATAGTTACATCTAAATTTATTAATATATATATATATATAGGCTACAAAGGTAGTAGTAATATACGTTGTATTTGTATGTTTTTTTTTGGTCAACGTACTTGTATGCTTTATATTATTTTGTGTACACCAAGAAAAACAAAACTAATAAATGTTAGTATTTGTGAGCCGATAATATTATTATATTTACCATATTTGAAAAGGCTTATTTTCGGATCGGCTTCTACCACAATGGGCCGAGATATCGGATAAAGGCTATTTAGGCCCATTATTTTGTCAGTCTTTAGATTATATAATAATGGTCAAAGAGTATAGAAAATAGAGTTAATACTAAATTACTAATAGACCCCTGAGTTTCTTGCCTAATTATTATGACACGTAGCTCTCTTTTTGTGAAGCTAGTCATTGACTTGGTAAAGATTTAATTGAAACACACTCGTGTACAATAACGATTCAACAAGAGCTTTGGTTATTAAGTTGACCAAATTATTTCCCACTCCGTTGACTTTGCTAATTATATAGATTAACTTATAAGTAAGATTTTAATTTTAATATTTTGTTTCCTTTCCTAAATCGAGGTTTCGACCCAATTTAGTCTGAATAAAGTATTTAATAAATAATTTAATTCTTGTATCAGTTAATTAAAAAAAAATCAAAACGCGTTTCTGTTTGATTTAAAGCTAAATCTGCACGATTTTTTTGATTAAAAACAAAATGAGATAAATTAAATTTTGCATCTCATCAATTAATACCGTTGGTTAGTTGGGTCCAACGAAAGGGATTTAAAGTTATAGAGTCAAATTCGTCAGGTTTGACTTTTTATTAAAAAATAATAAGAGAGTACAACTAAAAAACGAGCACATTTACGGATATACCCTTAACTTTTCTGAATTTTAAGAACGTGATACAGACTCGCTTTCTGTTTAATCAATTAGTTAAATTCCTTAAGTACCCCTGCATATTCGTAATTAATTAAAATGAACAATAAAGGGTAAAATTGTCATTCTCGAGTTATTCGATAACGATGGCTGCAACCTGAAGGCGCATTTTTGTTTCTTTATTGAAAAAAATCTAAAAAAATAATTAAAAAAAAAACACAGAAATCGGAAAACAATCAATCATAGAGGAGAGCAGCTGGAGAAGACGAGAGATTAAGGAGGGAAGATTCTTTTGACCTTCCTTCCAAGTTCCATCATCAACATCTCTCTCTGTGTTTAAATTTTTATTTCCATTTTTGTGATTTCGAAAAATCATTTAACGTTCTTCTTCTTCTTCACGCGTTGAATTTCACCATCCACCTTTATATTCTTCGTCTTCTTCGTTTTCTCATATATACTCATCTCTTTCAGATTTCATTTAAACTTTTACGATCCTTTGAATACAATTCGAATTTGGCGTTGGAGATAAGATTTTGATTGTTCAATTGATTTATCTCTGTGTTGAAAAACCATGGGGAATTGTTGTGGAACAGGAGGAGGAGGATCAGTAGCTCAAAAAGATAATAAACCTAAAAAAGGAAAAAAGAAACAAAACCCTTTCTCAATTGATTATGGTCTTCATCATGGTGGTGGAGCTCTTAAGCTTATTGTATTGAATAATCCAACAGGTCGTGAGATTGAATCAAAATACATGTTAGGTCGTGAATTAGGTCGTGGTGAATTTGGTGTTACGTATCTTTGTACAGATAAAGATACTAATGAGGTTTTTGCTTGTAAATCTATTTTGAAGAAGAAGTTAAGAACTGCTGTTGATATAGAAGATGTTAGAAGAGAAGTTGAGATCATGAGGCATATGCCTGAACATCCTAATCTTGTTACTTTGAAGGAGACTTATGAAGATGAACATGCTGTGCATTTGGTTATGGAGCTTTGTGAAGGTGGTGAATTGTTTGATAGGATTGTTGCTAGAGGTCATTATACTGAGAGAGCTGCTGCTGCTGTTACTAAGACTATCATTGAAGTTGTTCAGGTTCTTATTATTATTGACTTGTTGCACTGCTTTTATAAGCCTCAGTTTGCTGCGAAAGATTCTAATTTTGTGAGATTAATGAGTTTTTTGGATTGTTTCTGTTGCAGGTGTGTCACAAGCATGGGGTAATGCACAGAGACTTGAAACCTGAGAACTTCTTATTTGGAAACAAGAAGGAGACTGCTCCTCTTAAGGCTATTGACTTTGGTCTCTCTGTTTTCTTTAAACCAGGTAATGTGGTTTTGATGATCAATAGAAAGCTGATTGCTTTGTTGTATGGCAACAAATCTTAAACTCACACACCATTGTAATCTTTGCAGGTGAGAGGTTTAACGAAATCGTTGGTAGTCCATACTACATGGCTCCTGAAGTGTTAAAACGAAATTATGGTCCAGAAGTTGACATTTGGAGTGCAGGTGTAATTCTTTACATACTGCTCTGTGGTGTCCCTCCTTTCTGGGCAGGTTAGTTTTATCAGTCTATGTTCTCTTCTTCATGGGTCTTCTGTGGCAAATGTGTCTTTAAGGGGAAATATTTGAAGTGATCATAAGAATAATGTTTGTTTAAACCATTTTCAGAAACTGAACAAGGAGTTGCACAAGCAATTATTCGATCTCAACTGGACTTCAGAAGGGATCCATGGCCCAAGGTTTCTGAAAATGCAAAAGACCTTATCAGGAAAATGCTTGATCCTGACCAAAAACGTCGTCTCACAGCTCAGCAAGTGCTAGGTACAGTTTCATAACTTTGCTTGTGTTTTCATATGAAATCTGATACAGACAAAGAGTAATAACCGGTCTTTGCTTTGTTTTTCCAGATCATCCGTGGTTACAGAATGCAAAGACAGCTCCCAATGTATCATTGGGTGAAACAGTTAGGGCAAGGCTGAAGCAGTTCACTGTCATGAACAAGCTCAAGAAACGAGCACTCAGGGTAAAATACATACCCTTTATAAACTGTCACAAGATATATATATATATATATATTCGAAAAAGCCTAACAACATTTTCATTTGGTTTTTTACATTTCTCCATAGGTTATTGCTGAGCATTTATCAGAGGAAGAAGCTTCTGGTATAAGAGAAGGGTTCCAAATTATGGACACAAGCCAAAGAGGGAAGATTAACATCGATGAGTTAAAAATCGGGTTGCAGAAACTTGGTCATACAATTCCTCAAGATGATTTACAAATTTTAATGGACGCTGTAAGCTTTTCATTTATCATTACTTACATAACCAGTTTTATGAAGTTAAAATAAGCAAGGCACCTTTTTTTTCTAATGCAGGGTGATATTGATAAAGATGGATATTTGGACTGTGACGAATTCATTGCCATATCAGTACATCTAAGGAAAATAGGCAATGACGAGCATCTCAAGAAAGCGTTTGCGTTCTTCGATCAAGACAAGAACGGATATATTGAAATAGAAGAGTTAAGAGAAGCTTTATCTGATGAACTTGGTACAAGTGAAGAAGTAGTTGATGCCATTATTCGTGATGTTGATACTGATAAGGTTTGATTACTCTCTCACCATGTGTTCTCTCTAGTGTTATTGTTGAACAAGTCTTAGAAGAAAAAAAACTGAACATAAATTATTATACTTTTGCAGGATGGAAAAATAAGTTATGAAGAGTTTGTAACGATGATGAAAACAGGAACAGATTGGAGAAAAGCTTCAAGGCAATACTCAAGAGAACGGTTTAACAGTATTAGTCTCAAACTGATGCAAGATGCATCGTTACAGGTCAGTGGTGACACAAGATGAGAGAGGCTAAATCTGTGTCACTCTGCATCTGGAAGAGTGAATCAAAGGAATCCAAAATCTTTCTTCATTTCTTTATTTTTATCTCTTTTTGGTTTTTTTTTTTAATAACACCACGATTAAAGCTTTTTTTAGGTATATAAAGTTGTAAGATTTGTTGTGTTTGATTGATATAATGGTTGAAGAGTGTTGGCCTTTGGCTGTGTGTAGATATTTTGTATAATTGTACGTTGATAAAATTTTCTTGTGTATTTTTCTATAACCATTTAAGAAATTATATGAGTAATTGGAGTTAGTTATAAAGTTTTTGATTTTATCAAATACTTATTATTTGACCAGTATTAATTGAAAGCTGAACCTGTTAAAAAAGAGCAGTCCATATAAATTATAATATTATATTATTTATATATATTTATTTATTCCACTTAAAATGTTTTATTCCAATTAAGATCTATTTATATTGAGACAAAAAAATGTTTTATCACTTATGTCATTTTAAAAATTATAATTTCACTTTCCTAAAAATTTACAAAATATAATCATTGTGACTTACTAAAGTATATTTTTTAGATGTATAATTATATTATCTAAAATATATATATATATTATTTACAATATAATATAAACACGATATAATATTTAATATTAATATATTTATAAAATTTTATAAAATACACTATAATTCTATTTTATATAATTTTATATTAAATATATATAAATAAAAATATATATCGAATATTTTGGGTTATAATTTAGTTTTTAATTATTTAACATCTGTGGAAGTGTTACATCATGATATCGGCCTAAGCAATGATATGGGCCTGAAAGCAGCCCATAAAAGAAGCCCAATAATATTCAAATCGTTATTGGCTTATCGACTGTATCGAATCTCTTGACACAAGAGGACTATTTGTTTTCTGTCGTCCATATAATTATTGTCCTCAGTGCATAAATACACCAATCATTTGATAAAACTTTATCACCGAATTGATTTCCTCTAAACGAAAACCGTATCCTAAAACTTTAATAAAAGTTTTTTGGGATGAAAAAAAAAAAAGCCGTATAATAATAGAAATAGTATAATTGAAGAGTCACTTTTCAACTTAGCTGAGTTTATACAGCTCTTCATGATATTAATATATTACAATATTTGATAACCCTAAAATACAATAATATTCAGAAAATAACGTCACTGACATCTGTTACATGTTATTATCACAACATAAGACAATTTAAGTTTCGGATCATTGCTTTTAGGACACGAGAGACTTACGTGGCCATTTGTATTCTTCCTTATAGGTTTCAAAATATTTTAACTCAATCAATCATGCAAAAGGTGTGAATATGAACGGTACACGATGAATACACATGTTTGATATCGACTTCGTTAGTAAATAAGAATATGCTTTGGACTTTATGAGATAAAAACAATATGCTTTGAAAGGATAAATCATGATTAACAGAGAATATTAAAGTTAAGTCATAATTGATGAACTCAATCTGACGTGGCTGGGACCCACTTCCGCCGTTTCATTACAAAAAACATTATCTACTTTATTTAACTCGTGTTTTCTTTTGGTTATTTTAGGAAAAGAGATCATCTTCAGTGCAATTATGAGCGATTAGCTTGCGCATTCGGTATATTCGGTCTAAACAGTTCGATTTTTTTGTATTTTTAGTTTGTTTGATTTTTAAAAATCAATTTTAAAGTAAAATCGAAAAAATATCGGTTTGTTCAGTTCGATTTTGGATAAAAAAATATATTTCTGAATTCAATCCGATTAATTCAAATAAACCGAATAAATATAAAAATTCACCTTTCGGTTCAGTTTATTCGGTTTGTTTGGTTTATTCAGTTTAATTTACACTGAATAAAGCGAACAAATCGAATAAAGCGAATCAAAACATGATTTTTGACTATTATTCGGTTAATCGAATATTAATTCAAACCGAACTAAACCGAACCGAAAACCGAATTAAAAATAAAAAAGTTTCGATTGGTTTATTCACCTAAAACCGAATAAACCGAAACCGATTTAATTTAGTTCGGTTTTTAGTAAACCGAATAAACCGAACTGAGCGACGACTAAATGAGAGGAGAACGACGGACCTACGTATATATTAAATTCGATTTTCAACATTATCGTATCATTATTATTTATCGATGTCCCTGTATATTATTATCCTTTACCAAAAATAGGTATGTGTGGCTAATAGTAAGAAAGAGCAGCCAAGTGAACCAATCCAGTTCGAACCGGTCATTAAGTTGTTGACCACACACGTGTTTGGATACAGGATTGTGACATCAGTTGTGTGTTATAGAGTAAATCAAAACAAAACACAACTTGTAGTATTATCACCACAATATCTTATTAATTAAAAACTATATTTTATAATGTAATAAACATATTTACATTTCTATAGTGTCGTGATCATTGATCAACTTGGGCGGTAGCGATCGTCGTTTTGTTGAAAATCTTTATGCATGTTGATTAAAAATAAAGATTTTGAGGAAGGTTTTATAAGTACTACGAACCAAAAGTTACATTGAATAGAGTTGGTTTCAGTCTTCAGTCGCAGTCGCCGGCCTGGGCCTGCTCATCTGTCCCTCGGGCAACGCAAATTGTAAGCTGGTCTGACCAAGCAGTACTAGATATTATGGATTGATTATACACAACACATGACCAATGTAATATCGTATGTTCTGTTATGGTGGTGCACGAAAAGAGTTTTAAAACATTTGATTTGACTATCTATATTACTAAAGTGTATTTATTTTTTCGGTCAATCACTCTTTCAGAATTTTGCAGTTAAGTGTGTTTGGGTTGGAGTAGTATTAGGATGGATTACCTACCGAAAAGTGATTGTCGGTACTGTGTAAGTGAGGGCAACGCACAAGAAAAAATCATGTGATGATTTGTAGGGACAGTAAACAAGTTCTTGAGGCTCAGAAAATAATGCACCGACCGTCGGACGAAGGTAAAGTCCAATAGATGTAGAAAGAACGTGGAGGCCCATGGACTTAGAGAGGATACGAAGTCGTCCACGGACCTAAAAAGAATATTGGTGTGCTCACGGACGGTGTCGGTCGAGGTATTACGTCCAATTATATATAAAATTTATTGATATAATAGGTGATATATAAAATTTATTGATATATAAAATTTATTGATAATAGGTAATAAATTTATTGATATATAAAATTTATTGATATAAAATTTATCGAGGTATTACGTCCAAACTCATCAATATAATAAAAAATATGTAAAATTTATTGATAAATAGGTGATTATATATATATTATATTTGCATTCTCTGAGACACGCGATTCAAGTAGGAAAATATTTTTAAGACGCGTATAGAACTGCGTTACATGTTTCTTGTACATTTGTGTTTCGTTATGATTTTGTATCAATAGTGATTATTAAATACGAATTATAGTTTCGTATTATGATTTGATTTGATATTTAATATGGTTTCTTGTACACCTTCAAACAACCATGATTTCAACATTTTAGTTGACAATTTAGAATTTATTTTCTATTTTATATAAGCCAAAATTGTATAACAGAATAGGCTAGAAATAATAATCATGAATTAATTGATATGCTATATTTTTAACCATTTTAAAATAATAAAATCGAAAAAAAGAATAAAACATATAAATATTTGTAACGAGTTGTTGTCTCTCTCTGATTCAGCAATAAGACAGAAGCCAAAAATATCATGATTTTTTAAATACTTTAATACCTCAACGGGAAAGTATTTGACACGTGGCAACATCTCAACGGCTCTTACAAAATCCCATCGGATATATAAATCGTCTTCTCCGCCACTTTCTTTCACCAAAACATCGTTTCGATTACTTTAATTGATTGAGCAGTGTTATATATCTTCGTTGACGGAGCCACCACTTCGGCGGCGTCTCCGTGGATTTTTTCTCTAAAACTCCGACGAAAAAGAATAAATCCGGTGAGTGAGTGAATACATAAGGTTTTATTCTCATGGAGAGATTTTAAGTTATGAATTTATATATTATTGCTCCGTTAAGATAGTGGTGTTTCCGATGATGATAGCTCATCTACAATTTGTGATTTATCTCTTAGCTAACGTTGTTGTTTTTGTTATGATTTATCTGAAACAGTTAAACTCAAGTTGGATTTGAGAAGATGACGATTACATCAACTATCTCCGTCCAGAACGATAATCTCGTTGTTCAAGGGAAAACTATTCTGACCAAAATCCCCGACAACATTATCTTAACTCCTGTAACTGGTAATGGATTCGTTTCCGGTGCATTTATAGGCGCAACATTTGAACAAAGCAAGAGTCTTCATGTGTTTCCCATTGGTGTATTAGAGTAAGCTCTTCAATCAATACGTCTTCTTATATATATATATATGATATATTTGATGGTTGTTTGTTTTTGACAGGGGTCTTCGATTTATGTGTTGTTTCCGGTTTAAACTATGGTGGATGACTCAGAGAATGGGAAGCTGTGGCAAAGATGTTCCTTTGGAGACTCAGTTTATGCTATTAGAAAGCAAGGATGAGGTTGAAGGTAATGGTGATGATGCTCCAACTATTTATACTGTCTTTCTCCCTCTTCTTGATGGTCAGTTCAGAGCTGTTCTGCAAGGAAATGAGATGAATCAGATTGAGATTTGTCTTGAGAGTGGTAAGTGAAATTAGTTGTACTTATGATACGATTTCCCGATCTAAGAGCTGAAAAATTGGTTTTGGTTGATGTTGTTTTTTGCAGGAGATAAGGAGGTTGAAACTAGCCAAGGAACTCACCTTGTTTATGTTCATTCTGGAACAAATCCTTTTGAAGTTATAAGGCAATCTGTAAAGTATGTTCGAAAAAATAGACATATTATTATGTTCTGTTTCATGGATGTTAAGGTTGTTATCTCTGTTTTCTTATGCTGTAATAATTTGTTATGTTACAGAGCTGTAGAGAGTCACATGCAGACATTTCATCATCGTGAGAAGAAGAAGGTGAGTGACTGAGTGTGCATATTTCATGGTTCTGATCTCAGAAAGAGTTCACTCTGATTTGATATAATCTTCTCATTTTCTTCTTTTTCTTTAGCTTCCTTCTTTCCTAGACTGGTTTGGCTGGTGCACATGGGACGCGTTCTACACAGACGTGACTGCTGAAGGCGTCGATGAAGGCCTTACAAGGTATCTATCTTCATATAGAAGTAGAGCTACAAATTGTTAAATATACTTGTGATCGAGTCTCTGATGCTTTTGGTTAATTGCAGCCTTTCAGAAGGAGGTACCCCTCCCAGATTTCTAATCATAGATGATGGTTGGCAACAAATAGAAAACAAAGAAAAAGATGATAACTGTGTTGTTCAGGAAGGAGCACAGTAAGATCTCTCGATCTTTTGTTTCTGTATTCATGTAGATGAGCTTCTAAAGATTCTATTGGATGATATATACAGGTTCGCTACTCGGCTTGTTGGTATCAAGGAGAATGCAAAATTTCAGAAGAGTGATCAGAAGGATACACAAGTGTCAGGACTTAAGAGTGTAGTTGACAATGCGAAGCAACGCCACAATGTGAAGTATGTCTTGTCTTAAAATTTGTGACACACTGATTTGTGAATACTCACAAGGCTTTACTTCTTGATCTACAGACAAGTTTATGCGTGGCACGCTTTAGCTGGATACTGGGGTGGAGTTAAACCTGCTGCCTCTGGAATGGAACACTATGACAGTGCATTAGCATATCCAGTTCAATCACCAGGTGTCTTAGGGAACCAACCAGATATAGTAATGGACAGTCTAGCTGTTCACGGTCTTGGTCTAGTCAACCCTAAGAAAGTTTTCAACTTCTACAACGAGCTTCACTCGTACCTGGCTTCATGTGGTATAGATGGAGTCAAAGTTGATGTGCAGAACATCATTGAAACACTTGGTGCTGGTCTTGGTGGGAGAGTGTCTCTCACTCGTAGCTATCATCAGGCTTTAGAAGCTTCAATTGCCAGGAACTTCACAGATAATGGTTGCATATCTTGCATGTGTCACAACACAGATGGATTATATAGCGCGAAACAAACGGCTATTGTAAGAGCATCTGATGATTACTACCCAAGAGATCCTGCTTCTCACACTATCCATATTGCATCAGTTGCTTACAATACTCTTTTCCTTGGAGAGTTCATGCAACCTGACTGGGATATGTTCCATGTAAGTAAAGATAGATTTTGATGTTCTATGAGCTCATTTGTGTAACTGAAGCTTTGATGTTTACAGAGTCTACACCCAACTGCAGAGTACCATGCTGCAGCGCGAGCAGTTGGTGGATGCGCAATCTATGTTAGGTAAAGCCTTCTTCTCATCTTTTAACTTAATATAGTTCTAAGTAATGTTCAATCATGTCAAATTATATGAGCAGTGATAAGCCAGGAAACCACAACTTTGATCTATTGAGGAAGCTAGTTCTTCCGGATGGTTCAGTTCTTCGTGCTAAGCTTCCCGGTAGACCTACTCGAGACTGCTTATTTGCGGATCCAGCTAGAGATGGAATCAGGTTTGCCTTGTTCTCTTCATTATCTTCTACTCTTTAAGCCTAAGCCTAACACTTGCAACAAAATGATACTTTTCTTCAGCTTACTCAAGATCTGGAACATGAATAAGTTAACTGGTATAGTTGGTGTATTCAACTGTCAAGGTGCTGGTTGGTGTAAGAACACAAAGAAGAATCAGATTCATGACACTTCACCTGGCACACTCACTGGTTCTGTTTGTGCTGATGATGCTGATCTCATTTCTCAAGTGGCTGGTGAAGATTGGAATGGAGATTCAATAGTCTACGCATACAGATCAGGTAATTAAATCTACTTAACCACAGACAAGACAAAAACTCAAAACATTACAGATCAATGCTAAAAAAAAACATGAGCTCGGTTATGTTTTTACAGGTGAAGTGATAAAGCTACCAAAAGGTGCTTCAGTTCCTCTCACTCTCAAAGTCCTTGAATATGAACTCTTCCACATCTCTCCTTTGAAGGTACTTTCCAATATTAGATATATTACTACTTGGATTAATAATGATAACAATTTATAATTAATCATATAAACAGATGATCACTGAAAACATCTCGTTTGCACCTATCGGACTCATAGACATGTTCAACTCAAGTGGAGCTATTGAGTCAATGGATATCAATACCGTGACAGACAAGAAACTAGAACTCTTCAATGGAGAGATCTCTTCAGCTTCTACTGATAACAGTTCTCCAACAGCTATGATATCTCTGAGTGTTAGAGGTTGTGGTCGTTTTGGAGCTTACTCTTCTCAGCGTCCACTAAAATGCGTCGTTGAAAACATAGAGACTGATTTCACATACGACGCTGAGGTTGGACTTGTGACGTTGAATCTACCAGTAGCGAAGGAGGAAATGTTCAGATGGCATGTTGAGATTCTGGTCTGAGCTATTTTATCATTCATCATCATATTTGTAGTATCGGGTCTTATTAATAAATTAAGATATTAATGTTTGCTTTGTAATAATGTAATCTCTGTTTTGTAATAATATAATCTCATTAAATTATGGAACCACTGTCTCTTGCAGTTTTGTTTTAATCTTTAAAAAATAAATTTCTATCAATTGAAAGTGACTCTCAACGGATTTATTTAAAGCAAAAAGATGACAAAGAACTTTACTTTTTTTTTTTTTACTTTGAAATAATATATCATCATTAAACATTCGAAGAAATTATGAAATTAATGTCTGTAGACTAAGGTACATAATAATAAAAAAAGTATTAAAAACTAATGATATTTCATAATGTTAAAGCTAAATTAAACAGTGTTGTTTTACCATTTTTTTTACTTCACTTCTTGG
>KE159090.1:10218-36233 GCA_000411055.1 Leavenworthia alabamica | reverse complement strand
GGTTTTGGGCTTCCGACAATTTAACCTTGAGAAATTTGATTTTCTCAGTCGTCTCATCTACCACTTCTGGGCCAAGTATACTTCTTTCTCCAACCTGGGTCCAACATAATGGTGTCCTACACGGCCGTCCGTATAAGGCTTCATAGGGCGACATCCCAATGCTACTATGGTAGCTGTTGTTGTACGCAAACTCGGCCAATTTTAAGTATTTCTCCCAACTACCACCCCAATCAAGAACACATGCTCGTAGCATATCCTCGAGAGTTTGTATGGTTCTCTCTGATTGCCCATCCGTCTGCGGGTGGTAAGCTGTGCTCATGTTCACCCGTGTTCCCAGGGCTTTTTGAAAAGCTTTCCAGAAATGCGAAGTAAACTGTGTGTCTCGGTCAGAGACAATACTAGCAGGCACCCCATGTAACCTAACAATTTCATCAATGTATTGAATAGCAATTACCTCTGCTCCATCCATATCTTTGATTGCTAGGAAGTGGGCAGATTTTGTAAGTCTGTCAACAACAACCCATATGGCATTCCGATTTGTCTTACTTCTAGGCAACCCAGTCACGAAGTCCATTGTCATATGATCCCATTTGCAGTCGGGTATTGGTAAGTTCTTTAGCAAACCACTCGGGTTTTGATGTTCAGCCATGACTTGCTGACAAGTCGGACACCGAGCAATCCACTTAGCCACGTCTTTCTTCATTCCCGGCCAGTGGTAGTACCGTTTTAAGTTCTGAAACATTTGTTCAATCCCGGGTGTATGGAGAACTTGGATTTGTGTGCCTCATTAAGGATTTCTTCCTTTAACTCCATGTTATTAGGCAAACTTATTCGACCGTTTACAATGATCGTACCATTATTAGAAAACTGGTACTCTGTTCCATCGTTGTTGGCCATTTCCACCAGGTTCTTGTCTTCTCCTTTGGCAGTTCTTATCCGGCTAAGCAAATCTGCTTGATTGGCTGCCACTAGTCCCATTGGTTGAATTTTATCAGTCAGTGCATTTAAATGCAATATTTCCGATCATATTAACCAATTCTTCTTTGTCTTTTCCCATCTTAAGATCAGAACGCCTACGACTTAACGCATCAGCGACTNGTGATTCTCCCTTGAATCTCCTTGACTCTTCTTTTAACACTTGGAACTCTAAGTTATACAAATACACATCTCCATGAGTTTAATCACTCAAGAATCATACCAAGGAGATAAGGAGACAGCTTTTCTTATCTTATTTTTCAATCTCTCCTTCTTCTTCCTTTCTCCTCTTTTTACTTCTCTCGNCATGACTTACACGACCAAACCTGTCGTGTGATGACACTTATCTTTCACCTGGTCGATCTCACTTATTACCCGATCGATCCAAACACCAAAAAGGCTCGATCATGCACTCAAACACTCGACCATTCTGTTCCTATTCCACCCGGTCGATCCTCATATATCACCCGACCGAATGACCTCCAAAACAGTCACCACACACCTCCAAACACATCCCGAACACCTCCCGGAATTCCCCGAAACACTTTCCCGAGGTTCCCCGACGTCACACTCGTGCACGGATGTTATAATACTATTGTTTAATATTTGACTAGTCATTAAATTAGATGACAAATAATAACTATCATGTAATTTCTTAAATATCCGCAACTTCATGTAAAAATGAACAAAAACATTGTTGGAAATGTCATGCCAATATACCATTTTGTATAAATACTACATTTTTTGTGTAAGTTATTATATATTATTAATTTTTAACTAAATTACTATTAATAAATACACACATCTAGCTCTCATTTTTGCTTTCTCGATCATCTCCCATAAATATTTACGAAACTACAAATAGTCGGATCAAAATGAAATGAAATGTTATTATTTATTGAACATGTTTGTCCATTCAATAAATCTGGATTGGTAAATTTGTTCAAGAAGCAACAAAAAAATTTGCGAATGAAAACATTAGTAACATCGCATCAAACAAAAAACATTTGAATAATTAAGATATATCATCTAGGGCTGGGCAAAATATTCGCTAGATATGTTTCGAATAACTTAAATGTTATCACCAATTGGTATCCATAGCCACTGAGGTTTTAGTAATACTAAAAGCAATTTATGTAACTTGGAAGAAATCGAAACTAACCCAACCCAAATCTCTAGATTCTAAACTTTTATGTTTTTTAAATTTCAATTAATCAATAATCTCATATTATTAATTATGTTTGTCTAATTATATTAATTCACAATTAATATAAAAAAACTGCAACATTGTTTTATTGACATGTTATCAAAATATTATGTGGCAAACTCACAATTTTTTAAATTTTCTATATAAAATAAATAATAATTGTTTTTTTAAAATTAAAAAATATATAGCTCCTAAAAATAATCCTACATTTTAGTCAACTTTCTCACGATTTCAATCCACAATCCAATCAACTGTTTTTTAACTCCACCATATGCGTATCTCTATTTTTTCTATCTCCATTTTTTCTCTCTTTTAGAAATTTTTAATTCTACCAACTCCATTTTCTCTATTATATTTACTTATAAATTTTATTTTTCTACAATTTTATTTTCACAATAGCAATATTTCTTATTCTTTTATTTATTTCTCCATTGATGTTGACGAAATTTTTCTGAGTAATGAGATGAAGATAAAGGTAAGTTTATCTTCTAATTTCTATCATATTTTTATATTTGTTTGGTTTTTTACTTATTTTTCTATTTTATATAAAAAAAATTTTGTTTTCTAAATTTTGTTTATAGAATTTTTTGTAAAAGTTTTGGATAGTAAAAGTGTTTTATACAAAAACTAATACAAATAACACACCTACTAATCCAAATTATTTTTCTATGTGTGTTTTATCCGAAAGTAAAACAGAAAACACATTAATATCACCAAAATAAGTGTTTATCTATGTTTTTGTTTTAAACAATTATACTGCAATAGTATTTTAAAATTTTAAAACTTTCATATAACTAACATTTAAACCAAATCAGAAAATTGTATCAATTTAATTCTTTAAAAAAATTGCTATTGTTTTTTTGGTTTGTGCAAAATTATTAAAAAAATTAATATTTTTGAAACTAAATTATTTGAAGTAATAATTATTATCTAAAAAAATAAATAAATAATATTTTTCACATTATATATATCAATATAATTATTTTAAAATTTAAACTTATGAATATATTCTAAATACTAGTATTTTATAAATGAAAAGTTTTGTCTTTTACAAGTGTGATAATTAGATATGTATATGGCAACAAGAATAAGTTACACATGTATTTCTTCTCTTTTGCTAACTTTCAAATATAAAATATCAATTTGTATTTATATGTTGAAGAATATTAGATCGGTTTGAATCGAGATTTAAGTGTATCTGATACAGTATTTGGTTCTTCCAATGTCTCCATTACAATCAGTCATTCATTAACTAAACTTCAAACTGTCTCAACCTCGGTCATCAGCTAAGGACCAAGCTAACTCCTGCACTTAAGTTGGGGTTGGTTCAAGTGGTCCAAAATCTTGAAATGGCCAAACCTAGACATCATTTATATATCAAAGATAAGCCAAATAGATTACCAAAAACGAACGCATAGAACACAATTAGTTTGTATAATAAAATTAAAAATACAATGTTAAATGACATAATGACAAAAAAGTTCATACCCTCAAAAACATTCTGCCTTGAATAAGACCATATGGTAGTGGACCAAAGTATCTTGAGTCTCTTGAGTTATGAATATAGTCACCTTGTACAAAAACATATCCTTTAGGAACCTAAAAACCAAAATATCAAATCCAAAGATCAAATCGCCACTAATCCAACAACTTAACATCTCTAATTCATATAATGAAGCTTTTCCATGAATATTTAACAGCTAAAATCAATACTGATCAACACCAACATTTCAAAAGTGAAAACAACTTTTTTTGTAACTCTTATCAAACTCAATAAACTCTCAAAACAGAACATTCAAATCAGGATCATAAGCATAAGGTTGAAGAATAACAAACATACCACGATGGTTTCAGATTGATCGTTCTTCATAGGATCAATCACAAAGCTAATATGATCTCCTTCAATTCCAACAATTCTCTTAATGGGAGTATTATTAGGGTTCTCTGGAGATCGAAACACAATTATATCTCCGCGTCTCGGTTTCTGATACCTCTTAGTGATTCGCTCTGCTAATAATACATTTCCTGAAGAATGAAGCGTTGGGATCATGCTCGGACCATAAGCCTACTCAATATGATGGGAAAACAAAAATATCAATACAGAGATGAATTAAATAACAAATAAGAGAGAATAAAGATTTGAATTAACTCACATAAGTCATGAATCCGAGATAACTGGTTGTTACATGGAGGAAGCAGTATAGTTTGGCGAGAAATATGCCACCTTTCATGGCTTCTCGTGAAGCAATGCTCCAGAACGACGACGGAGACGCCATTGTCGATTTAACCTAATCTAAAGCTCACTCCAATCTCAACCTTTAGAATTTTGCTGGATTTCACGAAAAGAGCAAATGTCAAACCCGGTCAATGTAAACCAAGTTAAATTTCACTAAAATCGGGGGAATTAGACTTGAGTAAAAGAGAAATCAGAAATTTTATTATAAAAAAATTCGAAGGTTATGGAATGTACGAACCTGTGGGTGAATCTATACAAGAATTGATATAGACTTTTATGCCTATAAGAGGTGGATGGGGTTTTGAAATCCTTAGATTCTCAATAGTCCGATTGATTGACTCAAAGTCGTCGTCCCTAGCAGTCCAAGACTCTTTATGTTCTTATCGATCGATCGAAAGAATTCGAGACGATGGCATTTACTATTGTATCTGTTTTTCGTGGGTGGACTGGACCTATCTGTATCATTGTATGGGCCTAAAGCCCGGATTTATGGTATAAGCGTGAGAAATAAAAAAAGTCTTACAATGTGTTCGAAGCATCAAAAGACCAAAATGTTTTAAAAAAAGAAGCAAATGCATAATCAAATCACAATCCATAGCAGTTGTCATAAATGGTTACAACCAAAGCTAGACCAATACGAATCAAAGTACTTGTGCAAACCCATAGTATTAAAACACACACACAAAAAGACAAATATATAGAGAGAGAGGGATTAATAAGTAGAAGCCATCCAGCAAAAAGGAAGAGAGGTTGATGACGGAGGAACATAGCCAAAGAGATAGAGCAATTCAAGATTGGCTTGAGAAATGTCCAACACCATGTTTCTGTGCTTCGAGTTTAAGTGACTTGAGATACTGAACAGCTTCATCAAGAACTGAAGCTGTATTCATCTCTTCTCCTCCAGGAACAATTCTCCTCAGCACTCCCATCATTTTCTTCATCTTTCTTCGTCCTTTCCCATCATTGTTACTACTACTAGCACTTCCCGATAAACTCGGCTTCCTCGACTTATTCTTATTATAGCCATAACTGGAACAACAAGATTCAGCTGAAGTATTTCCATTAGTATTACGACCTGTGCTGACCTCATCCTCATTACCTTCATCTTCTTCATCTTCATCTGTGCTCAAGAGAGCATCAATCTCATTAGGATCTTCTTGATAAGAAGAAGACACTTCTTGGTCATAGTTACCATAACTTTCCCCAACATACTCATTCTGAAATGTAGAAGCAAAAGCATTAAATGATGGATTGTTCGCGAGCTTATGAGTGAGGTCAGGATGGTACATCACTTGGCTACGGTCATATGTTTGATCAAAGATGACAAAGTTCTTTGGACAGACCGTAGAAGGTTGAAGTTCAACACCATGGTATGGTAACTTAGCACATGGTGGGAACAAAGCATCAAAGGATGATGCTGATGCATACGGAATATGCATGTTTCCATCACCCACTTCATCCGAGAAGTGAGGAAACTGATCGTTCTGCATCAGACAAACTGGTGCAAAGGCAAAAGTAAAACCCAAAAGGAAATAAAAAAAACAAAGTTGTACACCTCAAACAGAGCTGCTTAATAAGCTTCTAGGTGTAGCTGCTCAGTTACTACTACTAAGACTAAAGTTGACTATGGAACCAAATGTTATATCAAGTTTCGGCCATCATACTCGAGATATCACGAATTTTCCACTAAAGACCTTACCCCCTTACCCACAGATTTCAGATGTAACACACAACTCTTTGGAAGACAAGACTAACAACAACTCTTTGGAAATCAAAAGTAGATAGCCGCACAAAACCCCGATTTCTGAACACTCTAGACACCAGACTACGTTACAGGCTTAAGTAACTGTCTGAAATATTCAGCCTGCAATGATTTACAAAAGAAAAGATTGAACAAACATTGACATTACCATCAAGGAAGGGGATAAAGATTAAACAATGTAGCCTAGTTTAACAGAAGATGTGAGTGTACCTGGCAAACTTGAACGAATTGGTAATTAGCAATGAAACATGTATTCATCATAAAAGTTCCTATTTCTTTCAATGATCTGTTTCCCTTCTTGTTTCCAACAATGCACATTCTCACACTAACCAATTAAATAACCACAACAATAAAGAGCTACTCCTAATACAAGAAACAACACCTGCAAAAGAAACCAAAAAATGTTATATTAGTTAAATGAAGGCTAAGTGCTCAATCCAGAGGCAACACCAAAAACATATAAAAAACTGTCAACTTAAATAGTTTGACATTAATGGTTTAAAAACTGAATATGATAAAAAATAAATAAACAAAAGATGTGACATGAATGGCTTCTCACCTAAACGGTATCAAATTTACAGTATGATAAGAAAAAAGACAACGAGACGAGTCCACGGCATCTTTGGTTCTTCCACTTATTTTACTTCTTAAAATTTATGTGTGTTTTTCTAATTCAATGCTGTTCCTCTTCTCACAAACTAACTGCACAAACAAACAAAATTAGGACCAACTTCCACGTTAGTATGAAGTTGAAAGGCACTGAAATCGAGGCTTAATCCACAAAAATTATCTATTGGCAAAACCAAAACGGAGATAATCAAAAAACTTAGCTTAGAAATTAAAAAGAAAAAGAGTTACAACTTTATACATCTGTCTATGTACATCAAACAGAATGCTAAGACAACATAGTATCATGACCAAAGACATGATCATAAATAAGAAATAACACAGCTTAAGAAACAGAACACGTTGAGTCAAAAAAAAAAGCATAAACCTTTCGATTAACATAGACGAAACAAAACTTCAACAACCTAGTTTAATTATTAAACTATCTTTACACGATCATAAATAGTTCAATTTAGGAAAAAAAATAATGAAGAGAATGATAATAAAATTAAACATCAAAGCACATAGAAGATTTTTAATAGAAAAAAAATCAAATTTTATCTAACGATCTTCTTAGGTAATAATAATAGTAATACACACCATTAAATAAGCTATTAAAGTAATCAAAACTAACAAAAGCTACCATCAAAGTCATACGAGAAAAATAAAAAGATCCAAGTCAGAAATTGCGGCGGTAACAAAGAAGCAAAGATCATATACCGTAGAAATCAATCAAAACCTTTAAGGGTTCTTCTTTCTGATCAAATTGGGAAAGGGTTGTTGTTTGAGTGCAGAAGAAGAATAAGATGTAGAGAGAGATGAGAGAGTAAGGCAAAATGAGAGATCGAGAGAGAAGGGAGATAAATATGGAGTTAGTGACAGAGAGAGCATGGGTTTTTTTTCTGGTGCGCTTTTGTTTGTTTTTGTTTTGTTTATACATTTTCATTTTTAATCATTATTATATATTCTTTATTTATTTTAATTTTAATTTTTTACTAGCACGCTTTTTGTGCATGAATCTACAACTTGGTTTTTTAAATGTGGAGCAAAAAGATATTCAACTTTAGTGGGATTTTTGCAAATTTCAAGTTTTTACCATTGATTCATCCAAGAAAAAAAAAACGAAATATTTGGACAAAATATGTCTTTTTACGAGTAGATGACACATTATATGTATTTAAAAAAAATCTTTTATCATCTTTTGCTTCAATAAAAATAAATTTATGTTGTTTTGTAATTTTCACAATCTAATCATAGAAAAAAATTTATTTCACTAGTTTCCCAAGAAAAATATTTGTTTTGGAGTTAATTTTTTGTTTTAAAAAAATAATATTGTTTATAATATTTCCAATATAAATTTCTAAATTTCTTTTGTGCTTACATCATTATGATTTAGTTATAAATATATTAAATAGACATAAATAAATTTATATATTTATATCAATTTCTGAATATATATGAAATGTGTCGAACAAATTTTTTCATAAAATTGAGGGAATAGTAAAATTTTGTTGTAAAATTAAAATCACACGAAAAAACAGTGTAGTGTGTAGATATATTAATTTGAGAAATTAAGAGTGCAAAAAAGTTGAAAAAACAATTAAAATAAATAGGGCTAATGGAAAACAAAATAAAGAGGGAGCGGAGCACGCGTGAGGGGATGGACAGAAGAGAGTCATCAAAAATCGGAGAATGTGAGCCGTTGGATGAAACAATCTCAATGGTTTCCGTTTAATACGGACATGATATGCCCACAGCACGCGTGAAAAGCTTTCTAGGCCCCACCAATTTCTTCTTTGCCAATTTTTAAAAATAAATAATATTGTAATTAGATTTAGACAACACTCCTTGCTTCCTTTTGGGCTCTTGCCCCAACCCATACTCCTTACTTATTTCAAAACCAAACTCATCATTCTTCTCTCTTACAACTGAGCTGTAATCATAAGTTAAAAGAAACAAAATGAACTGAGAGCTGTATTTTATGTTTGCACGCCGGTTATGTCTATTCGTAGCCTACAAACAACTGTGTACTTTCTTCATTCTTAAAGATAACCATGAATATTTGGCAATAAGGATTAAATAAACGTGTACATATGATTCGTTTTCGTGTGGTTTCCATTTAATGATATTTTCGACAGTATTATTAGTTTCAAAGGTAACTATGTCACATTGTTTAACTTGAGCTTCGCATAGTTATCCACTTGGTTTCATTTTTTTTTAAATTGTCATCAATATGTTTCTACTTTCTTTTTGTGAACACCACTATGTTTCTATGAGTATGGCTACGAAAATTAGACAAGTTTTATTTTGTTACATTTGAACAATTTGGAAATGGCTCTCAGTGTTGCTAAAAGGTTGAGCTAATGCAATTGTGAACTCCCCACATATATCATCTTGTTTTCGAAGTCTTGCTATTAAAAACACAAAAGTGTTCTTCAAACCCCACATAGGAAGCACAATTTGTCTTTTTGAGGTCATATTTAGAAAAGGAAAAATCTAAAGCCAAGACATTTATTTTATAGGAACATCTAAATGCTAAGTGAGAAGATTGAAGAAAAAAGTAATAGAAGTATTTGAAGAATGAGAAAACAAATGTATGTATGTAAACAAACCAAGAGACAAAAGACTAAAATCCTCCAAGCAATGAAATGTACAATTTCTACTATACATGTTAAAATAAGGTTTTTGAATAAAAACAATATCTCATAAAGTTTATTAGATAATATACAGTTACATAAAAAATAAATTTTCTAATCGACAAAGATCAAAATATAACATTAACTTAAAAATTTTTTTTTAAAAAGAAGTAAAGTATATGTATATAAATATACCAAAACTAATTTGTGATTTTTTCCAAAAAAAAAAAAAAAAATGACCATGGTTGAAAATTTTCTCTATTCTTATATGATAAAAGTTAATATTTGCTTATAATCTTTATTATCTTAATAGTTTAATATATTGAACTTTTATAATTTTCATGGATGGATTTCGCATTTTAACCATATTATGATTTATGATCATAATGCCTAAATATAATAACTTGACGCGTGATAAAAATAGATGCACGAGACTATGATACATGTATCTAAACTAGTATAGAGTTCTGGATCTATAAAATAACGGGCATGTAATCGGAGACATTGTAAAGTACTACGCACTAGTCTTATTAATTACGTACATAAATGACTTGGACATATATATCATTATGTTTATTGATCCATGGCACGATATTCTGAATCATGTTAGCATAAGGTTTATATTATGTTAGCATAAGGTTTTATATTATGTTAGCATAAGATACAAATTGTAGAGAATATGAGATGTTTCATTAAATGCTTGTCGACTAGTTGTACATATACCATTTCATTATGTAATAGAGTTGGCTTGTGGAACGCTCTTGTTGCGTCTAGGCATCAAGTACACTTGGAGCATCTTTATTTACCGAAGCAACATCGATTGCAAGTTAGGTGGACTACACCAGAATGATTTTATCACATTGTAACTGCTTGAAGCAAGCTACACTTGGTTTGCCTAAAGTTTACAACTAAGACAAGACAACGATCCGACTACACAAAATCTAGTCCTAAGACATAGATCATGTATTTCCCTATGTATATATTTTTTTCATTGCTCTAATGTAAGAGGAATCGAGAACTGAATATAAGTTATGTGTTCAATAAGAATGAACATCAAGAAACCACAACCCTTAATAAAAAACATCAAGAAACCATAAAGTCAGCCCCTATACATCACATGTTTCACGTGAAACAAGCATTTGACTTAACGTCAGAGGTACCTCTCTTTGCTCATCTCTTAACCATCCTTGTTCCTTTGGTTGGGAATACATCACAATTGTAAGTGTAAAAAATATTACGAACTTTCACATTGTGATATTTTAATTTTTAAATTTAGGATTGATTGAAAATAAAATAACAATGTTTTGTTGATCGGTCGGTTTTATATTCACTTAAATTAAAATAACAAAAAAGAAAATGACGTTATTATTTTTAAATTGACGGATTATGTTTGAAATAAAACGATGTCTAGAAAAAACTAAGTCTAGGGAGATTCACGGTCTAGTGGAAAAACATTCTAACTAGCTAAACTACTATACATTGTCCTAATATATATAAACAATGATATTTAAATATTTTTAAATTCTATAATATTATATTATTCAAAAATACTTAATTTTTTAAATAATTATTATTCAAAATATTAATTTTTTTATTATTCTATTTAATAATTTTATCTAATTTTAAAATTGTAATTTTAATATATATTATAATATAATAGTATAATTTAGTGTAAAATAATATACACTCATAAATATATAAGTGTGAATATAAACAGTTGTATGCATGCATGAATATACACGAAGTTGCATAATTTAACAGCATAATATACACGATGCTGCATACTGCAAAATAATATGCATGCATGAAGACCTCCGGCGGCGACCTATTCGAAGAGTTCTAATGATCTGGATCTGTAAGGTGTGAAGAAGACGTAAGAGTTTTCTCCTTGTGTGGAGAAGCGGCGACGGCAGAGGTGTGTTGACCCATTTCCGGTGAACTCCGGCGGTCCATGTGTCACTCGCAAGTACATAGATGTTTCTTGAAGATTGCTCAACATGTAGCTTCATGCACATCAATTAGATCAATATTGGGCCGATTTGGGCTATTTTATATTGAGTTCATTTTTAGATCCTGTGTAATTGCTTTTGGGCTTAATGAATGAATTCCATGTTCCAGACAAAAAATGGTAGTTTTGTAATTTATTATTATTTTTTTGGATGGTAGTTTTGTAATTATATTACCTTAGTCTGGTTTTTAGGATATTACCCACTTCAATATTTAAATTTAATTGTAAACTAAATAAAAAATAGAAAAGGCATGTCGTGGCCGAATATTTAAGCTTCCAGGGCTTATCAGAAAATCATCCAGTGAATAATAAACCCTAATTTCAGGTTCTCCGAGCAGTCACACAACCTCTGAGCAGCAAAAATCTTAATCATGGGTGTCACAGCAAAAGGCTCAACTGTCCCAAATCTTGAAGATTTTAAAGAGCTTCATAAACTCGTCACACACCATATTGAGTCAATGGATTACATGACTGAGAAAGGACTTGAAGTTATGTTCAATAGAATCAAACCCGTTTCAGTTTTTGATTCTGTTTCTCAGAACGAATTGAGCAATATCCTTTTTGTTTAACACCTTTGGTTTTATTATCTTAATGTTGTTTATAATGTTTGAAATTTTTGTATTGTGTTTGATTCCTTGACAACGTATGATACTTTGGTTAGATAATCCTGCAGTGTTCCCTCCTCAGAAGGAGAGTTTTAGTTCAACATCAAGGAAAGAGCCTTTGTATCCCTTTGAGGTTAAATTTTTGTTTGTTTAAAATTGTTTATTAGATATATTAAAGGTTAGATTTTGTGTAGTAATAATATTGTTTGTTTTTGGATTTTTGAATAACAGTGTAGGCAAGCGAAGATTTCATACACAGGAACGTTTATGGCTGACGTTTGTTTCAAGTATAACGATGGAGTCATTGTGAGAGATAAATTTGATTTTGGGCAACTTCCTATTATGTTGATGGTGAGTGATTCTCTTTATTTGATTTTGCTATTATTTTATTTTGAGTACTATTTTTCTGTTCCTGAAGATATGAAGATTACAAGTGTAATGTTCTGCTTTAATTTGTAAATTTTGGCTCTTGTAGCTAACAATGGGAGAAAGCTTAGCTCAATAATTTATCATTAGTTCACTGTCTCGCTTCTTTATGTTACTTATGATGACACCTCTTGATTTATGAGTTAATGGAAATTTATCTACATACATTTGTGCAGTCAAAACTTTGCAGCTTACGGGGCGCTGATTTCCAAAAACTGTTAAAGTATAAAGAGTCTACTTCTGAAATGGGAGGGTAAATGTTTTAACACCTCTTATGCCTTATGACATAGCCACTGCGAGACTAGTGGTTAATATATGGCATTTAGCTATTGATATGGTCTTTATTTCTGTAACTCTGATCTTGATAATAATTTTAGCTTTCTTTCAAATAGGTACTTTATTTTGAATGGGATTGAGAGAGTGTTCCGATGTGTTATTGCACCAAAGCGGAACCATGTAAGTTACTTCTGTTTCCAACATCTGTTGTATTAACTTTCAATCGCTGCTTATAAAGTTTATGAGTTATATGTATTCCCCTGAAGTTCCTAGCTTCATATATTTCTATCATAATTAACTGACTACTAAGAGTCTTATATAGCCAGCAAGTATGATTCGGAGCTCATTCCGTGATCGTAAAGAAGGATTCAGTGATATGGCAGTTGCCATTAGGTATGTGAAGTTTATCTCTTCCCTCTGATGGTGCATATAATAATTCCAATCTTCACCTAAAGTTTCAATATATCTTAAATAGTTATTTATGCGGCTCTTTCTTCTTAAATCTTAGATGTGTTAGGGACGACCAGTCATCTGTCACTGTTAAACTGTATTATCTTCGCAATGGAAGTGCCAGAGTTGGATTTTGGTGAGTCTTAACTCAACTTGTGTAATAAGGACGACACTACTACAGTTTGAGCTACATGCTAAACTTATTTCTAATGGATACAGGATAGGGGGAAGGGAATATTTGCTTCCTGTTGGTGTTGTTCTCAAGGTATTATGCTCTTATTGGCATTTTCTTCTATATCATGAAACCATAAGTTTATTTAAGGCGAATTGTTTAGTATATCCTTACAAATGAAATCTTTTGGGGGTTCTGGATTTGGTTTTTTTTTTCTGTCAGTTAATTTTTTTTAGATGATGTATGTTAACATATATTCTCTTATGTTCGTAGTGTCTCACTAATACCAACGATGCGGAAATACACGAAATCCTGACATGTTGCTACAATGAGCGTTACGGAAGAGGCGATGGAGCTATTGGAACCCAACTAGTTCGTGAGAGAGCCAAAATTATTCTTGATGAAGTGAGGGACTTGGGTCTTTTTACCCGGGAACAGTGCCGGAAGCACTTAGGTGATTTACTTTCTCAGAGTTTATGGAAGCATATCTCAAAACTTATAAGCTAATGTTTTACTTTTTAAACCAACAGGAGAGCATTTTCAGCCTATTCTTTATGGGCTAGAAAAAGCAAGCTATCCTACTGTAAGTTTACTTGATCATTCTTAAATTTCCCATTGGTTGCTGTTTGCGAAACAGTTTCTTTGCATTTGTAGTCATTCACATACTAGTTTGTTTTCTGAAGAAAAAGTAACAAACTTCTTCAAGATTCGCTTTGGTCTTTTAATTTCTTGGAGATTATGTTTGGGTTTCTTTGAGATAATTTCTCGAAATTATTTCTATTACTTCTGACGATTGTTCTTTCTAATTTTCTTTTTTCTTTTTGCTTTACATTCTTAAATATATAGGTTGCTGAAGCCGTGCTCAGGGATTATATATTTGTTCACCTTGACAATGATCACGACAAGTTCAACTTGCTCATGTAATTTCAAAGCTTTTGCCTCCTGAAGGCTTTCACGTTAGTTCTTTTTATTGTTATTGTGGTCATAGTTTACTTTTTGGTTTTGCAGCTTCATAATTCAGAAGCTGTATTCTCTGGTGGATCAGACTTCTTTACCTGATAATCCAGATTCTTTGCAAAATCAGGAAATTTTAGTACCAGGTCACCTTATAACAGTTCTCCTCAAGGTATATAATTATTTTCTCATATGGTAGAACATCTATCCTGAGACAAATATAAGAGCATGTAAGCATGTTATTTTGTCATTATTCATGTTTGTGAAGATTGTGCGTTTCTGTTTTGCATAACAATGAAGTTTTGTGTTTTCTAAAGAAAGGTTTTCTTCATTAGAAAAGTGTTTTTTGACGTCATATGCATTGGTTATCTAGGAAAAACTTGAAGAGTGGTTGCGAAAGTGCAAAAGTCTTCTTGAAGAAGAGATGAGTAGCAGCAGCAAGAAATTTTCCTTTGAAAGCCGTAAGTCACTTTTAATTTGTTTTCTCTGTTCGAGTATAATATTCTACATGCCATAAACTGAATGATATTCATTTTTCGGAATATCCACATTCATTTTGTGCATGAGTTCTTGTTGTTCTTATCCAAAGATATCTTGTTAAGTTAATCTCATGTGCTCTGTGATGATTCCTTAATTGAATGCAGTTTCTGATATCAAGAAAGTTATGAACAAAAATCCTTCTAGGAGTATTGGTGCATCAGTTGAGACATTATTTAAAACAGGAAGGCTGAATACGCAGTCTGGTTTGGATTTACAGCAGGTAAGCACTTGAGTTCATTGCTGGCTTGGGAAGCTATAATGTTATGTAGCTAAGCTTTTATAGAACAATACTAATATTTGTTTACTCAACTTTTTTTACCAGAGAGCAGGTTACACTGTTCAGGCGGAGAGATTGAACTTTCTCCGTTTTCTTTCCTTTTTCCGGGCTGTTCATCGAGGTGCTTCTTTTGCTGGACTTCGTACAACAACTGTGAGGAAGCTGCTTCCTGAGTAAGTTCTCGCACTTCCTGAGTTCCAGATGTGATGATGTGGTCACCAATATAGTTGTCTTCACACTTATCCTGTTTTATTATTATCTTGTAGATCTTGGGGTTTTCTTTGCCCTGTTCACACTCCCGATGGGGAACCCTGTGGATTACTGAATCATATGACTCGTACTTGCCGTAAGTTTCCCGAGCTCGCTTTTTTCACTTATCATTTGTATACCTATGAAGTTTAGTACAACATTTGCTTATTAACATTCTGATTGGTCATGGTATATTTAGGAATCACTTCTCAATTCGATTCCAATGGAAACATCAGAGATTTTCTGAAAATAAGAAAGTCAGTTGTCGATGTTCTTCTTGGGATAGGGATGGTGACTTCATTGCCAAAACTCATACGAGCTGCACCTCCAGAAGTCGTTCATGTTCTTTTAGATGGTCAAGTTGTAGGCTCACTACCTTCTAACCTAGTCATGAATGCTGTCACTTGTTTGCGGAGATTGAAAGTGGAGGCTCCTTCAGTGGTAAAGCTTTTTGCTTCTTAACTTTATGTTTGTTGACTGTAAGCTTTTCACTAGAACATAACTGTTTATGTGAATGCTTTTCTACAGATTCCTGAAGACCTTGAAGTGGGATACGTACCTACAAGCATGGGTGGATCTTTTCCTGGATTGTATTTGGCATCATGTCCTGCAAGATTCATTAGGCCTGTTAAAAATACATCTATACCATCTGACAATATTGAACTGATTGGACCATTTGAGCAGGTGACAAATCCCATGGATATGATCATCATACCCACCTTTTCCCCTATACAATCTAATTAATAGTTTGTTGTTCTCCTGAACCAGGTTTTTATGGAAATAAGCTGTCCTGATGGTGGAAATGGAGGAAGGAATAACTCTTCCCCAGCAACTCATGAGGAGATTCATCCAACTGGGATCATAAGTGTGGTTGCTAATCTTACACCTTGGTCAGATCATAACCAAAGTCCGCGTAACATGTATCAGTGTCAGGTATTTACTAGAATAATAGAATATTTAATGCAATTTGTATATCATTATGCTACTGGAAGATGTTTAAAATTTATGTAATACAGATGGCAAAACAAACCATGGGATACTCTACTCAAGCACTTCAATTTCGCGCAGATCAGAAGATTTATCATCTGCAGGTGAATTTTAATTTCCTATTTTACTCTTACAAAGCTGAAAGTACATGGTACAGTTTTCAGTTGATCATTTCCTTTTTTTTATTACTGTCTTGTAAAATTCTTATTCTATGCTACAGACTCCTCAATCCCCTGTGGTGCGCACAAAAACATACACTACTTACAGTATTGATGAGAATCCTACAGGGACTAATGCAATAGTTGCTGTCCTGGCACATACAGGGTAAGGAATTGTTGTCTGTATACGAGGTTGTCATTGATATACATTTTCTTGTGCTTTTCTTATACTTTTTTACCTATCTGTCTCATAGATATGATATGGAAGATGCTATGATTTTGAACAAATCATCTGTGGAGCGGGGGATGTGCCATGGGCAAATATACCAGGTTCGTGTTCCGATTCTCATTTTTCTTTTAATTAAGACTTAAGAGTTAAAAAGAATAGCTGAATATGGTGCCTAAGCTTATGGCAATAAGTTCCTTTGGGTCTGTAACTTTAACGTCACCCTGGTCAATGTCCCCTGTACTCATGGCATTATAAACCTTGTAGTTTGCAGCAAGGGATTTATTATCATCACATGCAAAATATCTTACTCTTTTCCTTATGATCGTTCAGACAGAAACCATTGATCTGTCAGATCAGAATAGCCGATATGAAAGTGGTCATCGAAGTTTTAGGAGGAGTAATGTTGACAAATCAGCTCATTCTTGTATCGATGCTGATGGGTTACCATATGTTGGACAGGTAAATAGCTGTTTTGTATCCTCTCAATGGGCTGTAGGTTAATTATTTAATTTTAGTTTCTTCGTCAACTTCCGTAGAAACTCACTAGTTTGTTGTGTCTAACGCAGAAAATATATCCAGATGAGCCGTATTGTAGTATCTATGATGAGGTAACTAACTCAGTAAAGACCATGAAACGAAAAGGTGCTGACCCTGTCATAGTTGACTTTGTCTCTGTTGACATGAAAAGCAAGAAACATCCTCAAAAGGTGAAAGATTTAACTCCAACTATCACATAAACAGATTCCAATTTTGTTTAAAATCTAAATGTCAGAGTTTCTTGGCAGGCAAATATTCGTTTTCGGCATGCCAGAAACCCCATAATTGGTGACAAGTTCAGTAGTAGACATGGGCAAAAGGGTGTTTGCTCGCAGTTGTGGCCTGATATTGATATGCCATTTAATGGAGTTACTGGAATGCGTCCAGATCTCATCATTAATCCTCATGCTTTCCCTTCGAGAATGACAATCGCTATGCTTATGGAATCTATTGCTGCTAAGGTAAACCTTTTAGAAAATTTTCTGATTCTTAGGTTGCGTAGACACTGATACTGTGCATCTTTTTTTCGTGTAAGTATATGTAATGTTTGTATATCCTTGGTTCTTTTACAGGGAGGTAGTTTACATGGAAAATTTGTAGATGCGACGCCGTTTCGAAATGCAGTAAAAGAACCAAACGGAGAAAAGGAGAGCAAGTGCAGTATACTTGTTGATGATCTTGGTTCTATGTTGAAGGAAAAAGGCTTTGACTATTATGGGACCGAGACGTTGTATAGTGGATCTTTAGGAATAGAGCTGAAGTGTGAGATATTCATGGGGCCTGTCTACTACCAAAGACTGCGTCACATGGTTTCTGACAAATTCCAGGTTTGTTTCAAACCCCTTATTTCATCTCTCTTATCTTCGTTGTGTTTTGTTCTGACTCATAATATTCTGGCATGCAGGTCAGATCCACAGGACAAGTTGATCAGCTAACTCATCAGCCAATCAAGGGAAGGAAACGAGGTGGAGGTATTCGATTTGGTGAAATGGAACGAGACTCACTACTTGCTCATGGAGCTTCATATCTATTACATGACAGGCTTCACACTTCTTCAGATCATCACATTGCAGATGTGTGTTCTCTATGTGGAAGCTTGTTAACTTCATCTGTTGTGAACGTTCAACAGAAAAAGCTGATTCAAGAAATTGGAAAGTTACCACCTGGTAGAGCTCCAAAGAAGGTAACTTGCTATTCTTGTGGGACAAGCAAAGGCATGGAAACAGTAGCAATGCCATATGTGTTTAGGTACTTAGCTGCTGAGTTGGCATCAATGAATATTATGATGAATCTTCAGTTAAGCAACAGAGGAGTATCTGAATAATCACAGATCTCACTATGTAATACTGTTTAGAAGAAGAATAATAATATTATTGTTATTTATTTATCAGTTGTCTTTTTTTTTTTTTGCTTTGTTAGTTTCTTTACTCTTGTGAAAACGTTCCTTATTTTTGATCTATGTGATTGTTTTAAACATTGGTGTATTTATTTTTCCAATACCATTAACTTGATTGGTGACATGTTAAATTATGTTACTGAGTGAACCAAAAATAAAAATCCATTGAAACAGAAAAAATAAAAATAAAAATAAAAATCCAGTTCCATTTATTTATTATTTTATTTAATAAGATACAAGTTTGAGAGAAAACAAGAGTTATTGATTTTCTGATAAATCATTACAAAGATTTGCAAATATTACTTCTGACCAATTTCTCTTGTATCTCACACACTCGCATGAAGCAAAATACAGATAAACTTAGCTTAGTTTCCGGGAACAAAGTTGGTGGCGAAGGTCCAAGCGTTGTTGTTGACTGGATCAGCCAAATGGTCAGCAAGGTTCTCCAATGGTCCCTTACCAGTGACAATGGCTTGAACAAAGAATCCAAACATAGAGAACATAGCCAATCTTCCGTTCTTTAGCTCTTTTACCTTCAACTCTGCGAAGGCCTCTGGATCAGTAGCCAAACCCAATGGGTCGAAGCTACCACCGGGGTAAAGCAAGTCCTCGGCCTCTCCCAACGGCCCATTTCCTGCAACTCTGTAACCTTCAACGGCTCCCATCAAGATCACTTGAGTGGCCCAAATCGCCAAAATGCTTTGAGCATGGACCAAGCTTGGGTTTCCCAAGTAATCAAGACCTCCTTCGCTGAAGATTTGTGAACCCGCCTTGAACCAAACTGCCTCTCCGAACTTCACTCCGTTCCTGGCCAAGAGCTCAGGGAAGACGCAGCCTAGAGCTCCGAGCATGGCCCACCTGCTGTGGATAACTTCTAGCTCACGGTTCTTCGCGAATGTCTCGGGGTCAGCTGAGAGTCCGGCTGTGTCCCATCCATAGTCTCCGGGGAATTCTCCGGTGAGGTAGCTCGGTGACTCGCCAGAAAATGGACCCAAGTACTTGACACGGTCAGATCCATACCATGGACTTCCTGATGGGCCCTTTGGCTTGACGGTGGTCTTTCTCATTGTCACACGGCCGCTACCAAACACTTCTGATGCCGCTGGGGAAAGCTTCACAGCCTTTCCAGCGAAAACAGGGGAGGAGAGAGCCATTGTTGATGCGACCATTGCGTTTGAGTTAGGCACAAAGTAAAAAAACGTTTATTAGTTGTAGTTGTAAGCCAAGAAATGAGTGGTTTCTCTTTGATGTGATGTTTTGGTATTTATAATATGAAAATCTCAAATAATATCTTATCTTCAAATATCAATCTCTGGAGTTTCTATTGGCTATTCACATATCTTTTTTGATGTTTAGATTTTTTATTTGCTTACGTGGCTAATAGTTACCACTTGGCATATTCAAAGTTGATGATTATACGTTTTAGATATCTTGGTGCGTTTCATGGATGGGTAAAATATCCACTCATGAAATGCCACGTGTTAGACTGATCTCTCTATCTATCCTTCTGGAATCTTGAGATCATTGCTAAAAAACAAAGATGAAATTTTATTAACATCTTATCTAAATCTGTTCTTATAAAGTAAAAAATATATTCAATAACATGTGGCTAGAGATAGACTACAAGAATATGGTAGATAAAATTTTATCATAAAACTTTAATATTTGCTATATTTGCTCTTTCTCTGAATCTTTTTTATAAGGTAAAAACAAACTAATACAACTTGGTCATGTTTTTTTTGGTCTAAATTCATTTAAAAAAGAAGAAGCACACATGCCTAAAAATATGTGATAAGAACAAAGTAAATGTATATAGAAACTATAAAAATATAAATATGGAAATTAAAGATTTTAGATTTATAAACAAACAATGGAGGTAATAGTCTAAAATCTAAATTGGTGAAGAAAATGTAATCAAACATAACATAGAAAACTTTATATTCGAATAAGAAATTATAACCACCTCAAAATAAGTAATGACCATAATATTTATCACAAAGAAGAATAAAATAGTGAATTTTGTTTTTTTTATTGGCAGCTTTAAAAACAATATTAACGTATTAATTAATTTATGTCACGACCACATTGGAATCCACCGATCATATATAGTGACTGGTGGTCACGGTCATAAGACAACTCCATAACAACGTCCACGAGTCATAGTCATAGACTCATAGCCACAAGTCGGCTTCTCCCTAACACAGTAGCACTCTTCCAATGGTTATAACAACGGTCACGACTCACAATAAGCCAATTCCAAAACCCATCTAAACCACAAATAGACCCAAAACCATAAAATTAAACCGGAGCTATATTCAACCAAATTTAAGTTTTTTTGTTATGACTCACAAGGAAGTTACCGTTACGATGACTCATAACATGTGGTCTCAAAATGCTTTGGCTACAATGAAAAAATCAAAGCAGAAGCTAGTGGAGTAGAGACTGCCACGTAAGACTAGGATACGATAACAAAAATCTAATAACCCAATGAGTAAAGAGATAGAGATTTTACTTCACAGTCATAGATAACAAACGTGACTCACAATATCCCTATTTAATCCAAAGGTACATAACCCATTTACATTCACTCTCATTCACAAGTCAGTCACTAAACAAAAAAAAACAAAAAAAATTTCAATGGCCGCTTCAACAATGGCTCTCTCTTCCCCTTCTTTCGCCGGAAAGACCGTGAACCTTTCTCCTGCAGCATCAGAAGTCCTTGGAAGTGGTCGTGTGACAATGAGGAAGACCATTGCCAAGCCAAAGGGTCCATCAGGCAGCCCATGGTACGGATCTGATCGAGTCAAGTACTTGGGTCCATTTTCCAGTGAGTCACCAAGCTACTTTACTGGAGAGTTCCCTGGAGACTATGGATGGGATACTGCCGGACTCTCAGCTGACCCCGAGACATTCGCAAAGAACCGTGAGCTAGAAGTTATCCACAGCAGATGGGCCATGCTCGGAGCCCTAGGTTGTGTCTTCCCGGAGTTGTTGGCCAGGAATGGAGTGAAGTTTGGAGAGGCAGTTTGGTTCAAGGCCGGTTCACAAATCTTCAGTGATGGAGGTCTTGATTACTTAGGAAACCCAAGCCTGGTGCCCTGGTCCATGCTCAAAGCATTTTAGCGATTTGGGCCACTCAAGTGATCTTGATGGGAGCCGTTGAAGGCTACAGAGTTGCAGGAAATGGGCCGTTGGGAGAGGCCGAAGACTTGCTTTACCCTGGTGGTAGCTTCGACCCATTGGGTTTGGCTACTGACCCAAAGGCCTTCGCAGAGTTGAAGGTAAAAGAACTCAAAAACGGAAGATTGGCTATGTTCTCTATGTTTGGATTCTTTGTTCAAGCCATTGTCACTGGTAAAGGACCACTGGAGAATCTTGCTGACCATTTGGCTGATCCAGTCAACAACAACGCTTGGGCCTTCGCCACCAACTTTGTTCCCGGAAAGTGAACAAAGTTTTTATCTATTTGTTTCAGTTTTTTTTAAGTCTTATGTTCGTGATGGATGGTTGAGCCTTTCAGATGTAAATTTGCAAGACTTTTTCTGATCTATCATTAATCAAATAACTCATTTTTTCTCATAAACTTGTCTCCTGATAACAAAAACTGAATTTGATTTATTTTCTGTGTCACTGGTTTACAAGTTACAACAAATTCAACTTCAGTATTCAAGCCAAAATATTTGCAGATCCAATCCAAATTCCTAGCATATATATAATCATTATGGAGATGAATCGAGTTTCAACCAGTTCAGTACATGATTTGATACAAACTAAGCCATGTATAAAACATATAAAATTAAAACTAACTAAAACGAGCAAAAAAGAACTCCTAGACTATATACATTATAAACTATAGGATAACTAAATAATGCATCATGGTTTTGTTGTTGTGTGTAGAAGGACCATATGTGGTGCCTTGGATTTAATCACTAATCTTTAGTGATTCAATATTTTAGTTTGCTACATTGTTTTGTGGGATTTGGATTTGGTTGATTAGAGTTTAATATCAAGTTTCTATTTTGGGTTTTGTTTATCAAAAGAGTGAACTTTGAGTTAAAAGTTACAGTGACCGCTTTAAGAAGGATCATTTTCTCATACTCCCTTAAATCTCCAACTTAAATCTCTTATCCCCTACCTATGCTACACACCCCTCATTTATTTATTTAAATCAAAAAATTAAAAAAACTAAAAAATGGATCCCACAACTCTCTCTCTATCCGCTCCATCTCATTTTTTAACCCATCCATAACAAATAAAATTTAAAAAAAAAAAACAAAAAGAATAAAGAATAAAAATAAATATTGTGGGTCCCACTTTCAACCATCTTCTTCTTCACAAATCAATTTCATTAATACACCAAACCAAAATTATTTCTCCATTAAATCTTTCATTACACCACTTCAAAACTTAAAATTTCAGATTTAAAATCTAAATTTGGAGAAAATATGTCTATTTTGAGAGGAGATTTAGAAGAAATGGAGGTTGGAAGAAGTTTAATCTCACCAATGGAGGTAAACATGGGTTAAACTTGGGTTTATGTATTTAACTTATAAAATTTCGATTTTATTGGTTTATAAAGTTTAAAATGAAGAAATAAGACGTTTTTGGGTCTTATTAAACGAAATTAGTGTTTATTTGAAGGAAATCGAACATATATGTTTCGGTTAAAAATTAGCAAAACCAAGAATTATATAACTATATACAACTGATACAACTTTATAATTTATATATATGCATACAACTAATACAACTGACTTACTAATGATAAACGAATTAATGTTTTCAGGGGTCAGCGAATAGAAAGAAGCGCACTATCATACATTTCGATTATGGTGGATATTATGGAAAGAAATTAGGAGAAATATTTGGATTCCAAATGAAAAAATTCGCCATGCTCTTCTAATAAGAGAATCGGTGGAAGATATAACGTACGATTTATTAGTGGAAAAGATACGTACTAAGATGGGTGCATATGAAGGGAGGAGCGAACTGAAGTTGAGTTATTTTCCAGTTGGAATTGAACCTAAGGCGCCAATATATATTTCCAGTGATGATGATCTTTCTTGTTTTTTGGAGCCATGTGGAAGTGTAATAGGTGTGTTGCATGTTGAGATAAAGTCGACTGTTTTTACTTCAGCTTACGCAAGTAACGACGGAGTCAATCTTTTAGAAAATGAGCCATTGAAATATGTGCAACTGTTCCTCACCAAGAAGGCGATTTAGAAGACGATGAGGCTATAGACGTATCTTTAGTGCAATCAGATTATGTGGATGTGAGTGATACACGTTTGGTGGAAAGAGATCAAGTTACCAATTTAGAATGGGAAGATGGTATGAATTTAGTTTTGGGTCAAGAATTTGAAAGCAAGGCACAAGTTCAAAGATTAGTAGAGAAAGCTTGTTTCGTGAATTGTTTTAACTTTGATGTTGTGAAGACGAATAGGGTGCGGTATGTGATCAAATGTGTGGAATCGAAGAATGGTTGCAAATGGAGTTTACGAGCTGCAAAGATTAATGATTCAGATATTTTCTCTATTAGGATGTACAACAAAACTCACACATGTTCTCGTGCATCGTCAGCCGCATGGGTGAATAAAAGAAAAGGCACACCGGGTTTAGTGGCATCTCTTTTGAAAGAGCAATATCCAGGAAAGTTTGACACACCTACTCCTAAAAGTTTGATTGGAATGGTACAAGCAAAANAGCGCAAGATCCTAATCACCACCATTATCCGATTGCTTTTGGTGTAGTTGATGGTGAAAAATATGATTCTTGTACATGGTTTTTCTCTAAGTTGAAGATGCTCATTCCGGATGTTCCAGGATTAGTGTTCCTTACCGATAGGAATCAGAGCCTCATCAAAGCAATACGTGAGATTTATCCATTTTGTCACCATGGATATTGTATATATCATTTATCTCAAAGTATGAAGCAACACGCCTCAAACGTCAACAAAGATACAGTTGCAGCGAAGTTTAGGGAAGTGGCGCATGCTTACAACGAAGCCGAGTTCAAAACACTTTACATGGATTTCAAGGCGAGGTATCATAGTGCAGCAATCTATTTGGAACAAAGTGCTGAACCTCAACAATGGGCTCGATGTTATTTCCCTGGCGAAAGGTATAACATATTTACTACTAACTGTGCGGAATCTATAAAATCTGTTTTTAAAGTAGCAAGGACGTACTTTCTTATACCAATGATGGATGCAATTGTTGGGAAAATATCGGAATGGTTTAACAAGCATAGAAAAACCTCTACTGAAGCTTTACACTTGGTGCCCTATGTTGAGAATGTGCTTCACGATAGTTGTGTTGAAGCACAACATTTGGCGGTGACTGTGTTGAACAACTACTTTCTACTTTTTATTGTCATTGGACGTGATGGACAAAGTTATTATGTTGATTTAAGGATGAAAACTTGCATATGCAAACACTTTGATATAGATAAATACCCGTGTGTGCATGCCATAGCGGCCCTTATAGAAGCGAAGAAAAGTAGATATACTGACATGGAAGTGCATGATTTATGTTCTAAATTCTATTCGATGGAGCAATGGTCTTTGGCTTATTGTAGGACGATATTCCTTGTTCATCATATGTCTCAGTGGAGTGGAGTGCCGGACCAGTGCGTTCCACGGTTGTGCTTCCTCCAGATTATGTCAGAAAGGCGGGAAGAAAACAAGTCACAAGGTTTCGTTCCATTGGAGAAGGTAGGCAAAGGAGAAACAAAAATAGTATATATACTTGGTTTACTTCAACTAGTGAAAACTCCTAATATGTTTGTTGTGTTGAATTCTGTTGTTGTTGTTGTTTAAGAACTGTATTGAACTCTTTTGTTCTTGTTTTCAAGTTGTATTGAACTCTGCTTTGTTGTTTTTGAGCTGTAGTGAATTTTCTTTTGTTTTACAGCTGTGACAAAAATATAACTAATGCGACTTTACGTAATATACAACTACATATAATTGATATAACTATATAGTGTAGTATTATAAAATGAATCAAAATAGTTTTTTTAATTGAAATACAGTCATAACTAATGAGTAAAATGTACATTTGATAACATGATGTAAGAATTATGAAAACAAAAAATATTAAATAACGTTTTTATTAAATCAACTATACAAAGATATGAATATTCTCTAAACACTTTAGTCATTCTAATAAAAAATAAGTAAAGCTATATTTTTCACAAATATTTTTCTATAGATATCTTTGAAACATACTTATGAAGCATAATAGTTACGATCCAACTAACATAATTTGTAACAAAGCATATAATATAACTGATAATCATCAAAAAATGGCCAAAATATAACTATGTGAAAAA
>ASXC01003535.1:0-19326 GCA_000411055.1 Leavenworthia alabamica | reverse complement strand
GTTAAATCTAAATTTTCTCAATCTGTTTTAACTACTCCCATGGCTGCTTTAAAGCACTTGGTCTCTGTCAAAAACCTTGAAAGGGTTGCAGATTCAAAAGAGGCAAATAAAAAAAAAAATGAGGTGCCTACAGTGGAGAAAAGGTTCCAGGAACATGGTCTAAACAAAGTAGGACCAACTGTGTACACCAAGGACTTCCCAAAATCTGCCAGTGTGATTTCAAAGGACCTACAAGGGGATCTTAAGCTGAGATGCACTGCTACTGAGCATGCAATTCAGTCACCCCCAGCTGCTCAATCTCTTTAGGGAGTTGAGAAATTTTCAGGTACCAAGATGAGAGCACCAACTGAAGTCACCACACCAATTGCTGAGGATAGAATCCAACTGGATAAAGAGATTGTATCCACTCCAAGAAGTGAACATGTTCAAAGTAAAATTTCTCCATCTATTTTAAATAGTTCCATGAATGTTTTAATGCACTTGTCTTCTGTCCAAAGAGTTGAAAAGGTTACAGATACAATGGAGAAAATCATAGAACAAGAAGATGCTTCTACAAAAGATAAAAGGCAGACAAAACCTTGTTTAAAGGAGCTTACATGGTGAAAAGATGCACATACCTAAGGATACACCAGCACACCAACAACCAGTGCAAGATAAGTCTTCTATCCTTGCTGAATCAAGTAAGATTGTGTGTTATAGTTTCAAAGAGAAATATCATTTTGCTGTAATATACTCAACTAGGTAAGTACTAGATTTCAAGACAATAGAACTGAAAACAAATTCACTGACATCTAGTTATCAGTCAATCTTTAAATCTTGTAATTATAGTATAATGCACTTGTCTTTGTCAAGAATTGTTGAGACAGGTTCATGACACACAAAGGGCACAGAAAGAACCAGCAATACCTTTCTGATCAAGGAGGAACCACCTGATAAACCACCAAATTGTCTTGAACCCGCTGAAGTCTTCCCTAAGGTAATTCCAGCTGACACCATGCACAAAGCCTTGTGTGATGTCCAAGTAAGTAAAGCTCAGACCCAAAATCAATATGGGTTTAATCTCATCACTATCTGCGGTCTCAACTACTCTGTTTTTGAAGTCCCTTTGGCAGATGTAATGCACTTGTTTTTGTCCTTAAGAGTTGATACAGGTACAAGTTCCAGGAATGCAAGCAAAGTGACTGCCTCACTCACCTCCACTACACTGTCAGCTCGATTACAAGGAAGTTGTAAGCCTTCGCAGGACCCAGAGATTGAAGGAGGAACCTCCTGACCAGGACCAGAAATATAAAGGCCAAGGAAAACCTTGTAACCTTTTTATAATGTCTAAGGATCCTAAAACATTTGCATATCTCATCCAGGTAAGTCAAACTCATCTTGGAATAATATTTAAAGAACCTAGGATTGTGGAAACATATATGTTATGTCTAAAAGGTTTAGTTAAAAATGATACCATGAAGTTAAATGACTTTGAGCTTATACCTACATATTGTTTGTTAGCTTATGAGCATTTAAAGGCTGTGATAATACACTTGATTTTTGTCAATAGAGTTAAGAATGTTTCAGATATTAAAGAAGAGTCACCAGACCCAATACAAGAAGCACCACAAATCCAAACTAGAGGTAAGCTTCTAAACCCTTATGTTGAACACACTACTCACTTGCTCTATCTGTGTGTAGGTCTGAAAGTTTCGAGGATGAAACCTTTTCAAGGGAGAGGGTATGATGAGGTAATAAAAACCATACTTGCTGTAGTTGCTGTATCAACCTACTATTCCGAGATCAACCGACTTAACATGATTGGAACATTGGAGAACAATGTGTGGCGACCAGGAGAAGCATAATGAGAGCAAGAAACATTCAAGAGGACAAAGAGAATCACCAGACATCACTTGAGAAGATCACAACAACTTCCAAATGAATTTTACTACCAGTTCTACAAGGGATGCATGAAGTAGATAATTCACCATCATCAAACAAACAATACAAGTATTTGAATCGATTATCCTAATGAGTGTTTTGTGTTTCTTTTGCAGGAGTATTGAGTCATTTTTATTTGTCTTAGGTCCCAGTAATAATGTAATAAGATCCAAGTGGTATGCCACTTAAACCTTGGGCTTAAAAGCTTTTTTCTTTAAGTTGAGTCCTTGAGTCTTATTTTATGTTTTAAGTCATTGGGCCTAGCCCATGGAGTCTGTAGTGTGTCTTGGGCCTAGAAGCCCCACAGTTGACGAGTTGGAGTCTATAAAACTCTTTCAACTATGTATTATTTTTACAAGATATCAATAAAGAATAACTTTTCTCTAAAGAAAATCCTAGCCGTTGGTAGAACTTGTTTCAAAACTTCAAGCTGTGTGAGAAACCTCTTGAAACTTGAAATCTGGACTTATCAAAGCCTCTCCCATAAGCTTTGTGGCGTCCTTCATTCCCCCAGCACCTTAAATCCACCTTCCATCCCTTTGTCTAGCTGATTTGTGAGTTACCTCCAAGGCTAGTCACCATCCAACCATCTTCACTCCATCTTTTGAACTCAAGCATTGTTGTGTTACCACCAACTTGAGTTTCCATCTCTATCCTTGCATCTACTCTAAGTTTTCAGGACCTTATCATTAACAGTTGTACACGGTAATACTAGTATTCCGATGCAATAACAGTTGTACCAGTTGTATTATTTCTGGGTTATTACATTTATACAAACGATTTTACTAAAACCAACATGCTATTTTCACGTAAAATCATTCATTAAACACTAATATGAACTCTTTAACACTAATCTACCATCATATCTATTTAATTGATAAATGTAAACACAAATATTTAAAAACTATTAAATAGAAAATAAACTATCTTTTTACTTATAAATATAACAATTTAAACATACTAAATAATTTTACTACAATATCAAACTGTAAGTATATCAACATTATAACTTAAAAAAAACATAAAAAAACATCTCAATTGTAGCTTTAATCTTCATAAATAGTGCAAAATCTCATTTTCTTTAATTTTACGTTTTGAGAGATGAAAAATGAAGAAGATGAGGTATGCCACATGTCACACTCTCTATGGCGAGAATATTAAATTCTTACCTATAAAACCAACTACCATCCATTTTTATTCCTTTTCTCTCAATTTATTATCCTTAAATTTTTTTATGTTGTTAGATTGTTGACACTTGTCACTCTTATTACAATCTGAGTAATTAAAAAACAAAATATATGTTACTATTTTAAAAAAATAAAAAAAATTATTTTTATAATTTAGAAATAGAAAGAGGTATATTAATTTTGAAGAGTTAAAATTATTATTTTATTTTACGTAAGGACATATTGGCTATTAATCCCTTACTTTTGGTTGTTTTTACTTCTTCGAGTTTGTACCCTCTTTCTTGTCTCACCTGAACAAATGATGATTCTGTAACGTCACTCACGTTGTTCTTATTGACAGTGTGAAATTTGGTGGTAAAAGTATATATAGAGAGATATGCGACTCATACAAGCCGACAAAGGAAGACTTTGTTACTCATTTGACTTTGGAAAGTGTCAATTGCGTAATCAAGGTTGAAAAGTAACAACTAGTCTGATATTATATTATAAACATTTAATGCACACAAACAAAAACCATAAAGTTGTTTATGATTTATAAACAAACATGGAATAATGAAAATATGTTAACAGTTTGAGCTTATTTCTAGATGAGTTTGGTCAACGATGTTATCAATCTCTTTTTTCTTTATTCATAAAGCAGATAGAAGCTATCGTGTTCTTGGTGTTGACCATTTACCTTTCTTTTTCTCAAGCCATGGTTGCTCTGCGTTTGATCTTCTCCTCATCTAATCTTATTCTTCTTCTGCAAGCTCTTCTTATATCATTTGGATCTGCCTCTCAGATCAGGCTAACCTCAACGTTCTCGATCCAAGAAGCTACCATTGAAGACATTAGACTTGCTTTCAAGGAGAAACGACTTACATCAAAGCAGCTTGTTGAGTTTTATCTCGAAGCAATATCTAAACTCAATCCAATACTCCACGCAGTTATAGAAACGAATCCAGATGCTTTGATCCAAGCAGAGATGGCAGATAAAGAACGAGACCTCAAAGACATCACTAAGCTTCCTATCTTGCACGGTGTTCCTGTTCTTCTCAAGGACTCCATATCCACCAAGGACAAGCTTAACACCACAGCTGGCTCATTGACTTTGCTTGGTTCAGTCGTAGCTAGAGACGCTGGTGTTGTCAAGAGACTCAGAGAATCTGGTGCTTTGATCTTGGGTAAAGCCAGTTTAAGTGAATGGGCTCATTTTCGATCTTTCTCCATCCCAGATGGTTGGAGTGCCCGTGGCCTCCAAGGAAAGGTCAATAGTTTTATTTCTCAAATCAAAATTTGTTAACTTCACCCAAAATCTTACAAAACTAAAATGCTGCAGAATCCATATGTATTATCAGCAAATCCGTCTGGATCAAGTAGTGGATCAGCAATATCTGTGGCAGCAAATCTTGTAGCTGTGTCACTAGGGACTGAAACTGATGGTTCCATTCTTTCTCCGGCTAGTCGTAATTCCGTGGTGGGGATTAAACCGACTGTTGGACTCACAAGCCGAGCCGGGGTTGTTCCTATCTCCTTGAGACAGGACAGTATTGGGTGAGTCTAATAGCATTAACCACTACGCTACTTACTACTTTCGTTGTTGAACCATTTTGTCTAAGTATATCTCTATGTTTTGCACTTTTAGACCAATTTGTAGGACAGTTTCAGATGCTGTTCATCTCCTTGATGCTATTGTGGGTTATGATCCATTGGACGAGGCAACGAAGACTGCTTCCAAGTTCATACCTGAAGGTGGTTACAAGCAGTTTCTGAGAGCTAGTGGTCTCAAGGGTAAGAGATTAGGGATTGTAATGAAACATTCTTCTCGTCTTGATCGTCACATCAAAACATTAAGGTAATAAATTTTATAACTTGATACGATTAAATCATTCAAGAACAATATATATATCATAGCTCTGTTTTACTTGGACAAAGACGAGAAGGAGCTATCGTTATTGACAATCTAACACTACCAAACACTGAAGTTATTATTGATGAGACTAGAAGCGGTGAAGGGACAGCACTATTGGCTGAGTTCAAGATAGAACTCAACACATATCTTAAAGAGCTTGTGAAATCACCAGTCCGATCCTTAGCAGATGTTATTGCTTACAACGAGGAATTCGCTGAAAAGGTTAGTTAAGTACTAAGCTTTAAAACGAATTAGTCTTATGAACAATGTGATCAGTTGACTGAAAAAAAAAACACAGGAAAAAGTAAAAAAATGGGGACAAGAAGTGTTCCTTGCAGCAGAAGCAACCAATGGAATGGGTGAGAAAGAGAAAGCAGCGTTGCGGAAAATGGAAGAGCTTTCGAAAAATGGAATTGAAAAGCTAATGAAAGAGAAGAATTTAGATGCAATAGTGTCATTTGATTCAAGGTTGAGCTCTGTTCTCGCCATTGGAGGGTATCCAGGAATCAATGTTCCTGCTGGATATGACAGAGAAGGAGTTCCATTTGGGATTAGCTTTGGAGGATTGAGATTCACAGAGCCAAAGCTTATTGAGATTGCTTATGCCTTCGAACAAGCAACTCTCATTAGGAAGCCACCCAAGTTCGAAGCTTAAGGTACTTGTCTTCAACAAAGTTGTTGATATGAAAAAAATAGAGTGTAATACATGCATATGAATAACTTTGTTCTCACGTTACTACTGTATACAAGATTGATCCACCTTTTGACTCCTCAGAAGAAGTTAAAAGCTCAAACACTAAGCTTTGGGCAGAAATCTGAATTAACAAAAGAAGCTGAAAACTCATCGAAACAAGCCATCCTGATACGCTCTGGCGTTGCTGGACTCTCCAGAGGGAACCAGTCAGTCAAACCCACCTCGGTTCTAGCCGCTTTGATTGCATCCTTTATTGCAAAGAAGACTGATGATGCAAGAAAAAATGGTGGCTCACCCACTGCTTTAGATGAATGTATTGCCTTTGTATTCGGATTCCCCTGATTTAGTATAATTATAATCTCTCATGGTCAGTTTCAAGTGTATTGCTACCAATTTAAAGCTTTTGTTCTTATAGTTACATACCTTGAGAAGAGAAACATTGAGGTGAAACGGCATGTCGTTAATGGAAGGTATTTTGTAGTTTCCAGGTCCGCAAGTTAGTAAACTTCCCGGCTTAATCCATTTATGAGCTGCATCTCCCCATTTGAGTTCTTCTAAAGCTACCCAACCAAGTCCTTGTACAAACGCTCCTTCTATCTGCAAATAGTGATTTCAGATACAACACTGATCTTTATAAAGGTTGCAAGAAAATATAAGATGATGAGAGAAGAGCCACACACTTGTCCAACATCAATGGATGGGTTAAGAGAATATCCAAGGTCCATCATTATATCAGCTGCTCTTGTGTGAAAATCACCAGTTAATGTATCTATCTCAACTTCAGCAAAGGCAGCTCCGTATGTGTAATATCTATATGCGTTTCCTTTTCCAGTTATCCAGTCAAATTCAATATCCGGAACAATGTGGAAACCGTGAGCTGATAGGTCTATCCGCTGAAAGTAGCAGGCATTTGCTAGCTACATACACTCAGAGGAAAGAAGAAGCATCAAAATCTTCTTGAGTTTATATCAAAATGCAAGAGAGATATAATACCTCAGCGAATGAGTTGAAATTGTTCTTTGATGAAACAGGCTCCATTCTTGCTATAATCTGCTCACAAGCATCTAAAACTGCAGCACCATACATATCGGAGCTCGCAGAAGCAGCAGTTGGTGACGCATTTGGAACCTATTAAGAGACAATCAAGAAGGTAATAACAGTTATCTGATTATGTCTTGGCCCAAAGAGTGATTCTTGTAAGAGAATTAAATGTACCTTGTCAGTGCTTGTCTCTGACACAAAAACTGAACTAAGTGGAATGTTAAAGGCGGATGCGGCAACTTGAGCGACCTTTGTATGTAATCCTTGACCCATCTCCACACCTCCATGAGTCACCAAAACAGTCCCATCAGTGTAAACATGAACAAGAGCACCAGCCTGTAACCACACATATAATGTAAAAAAGAAATGGATAAGTATCTCAAATCCAGAGTCTATCTTTGCAAGCAATGGTCAAATATGAAAGAAAAGGGATCCACTTCAAACAAAGATAAACCTGATTCATGAACTTTGTGGTAAACGATATGCCAAATTTTGTAGGAACCATAGCTACACCACGCTTTTTCCAACGATTATGACTATTAAACTCTTCAGCTTCTCTACGAGCCTTTAAGAAGTTGCAGGATACTTTCAGCTCATTCCAGAGCTGATGCAACGTGCAGTGCTCAAGACACTGAGAGTAATGTGTGATTGATCCTTCCACTTGAAAGTTCATCTCCTAAAATATAAAGTAAATACTCGAGAAAACATCAAATTAGGAACAAAAGAAAGAAAAATGTTTAGAAAATATTCAACTTACCTTGATTTCTTCAGGGCTTTTATCAAGCTCTACTGCGATTCTCTGAATCCAGTTTTCGGTTATAAGCATACCTTGGGGGGCTCCAAACCCTCGGAAAGCCGTGTTGCTGGGGAAATTAGTAAAGCAAACACTCCCTACAATCCTCATATGTGGGATCTCATAAACGTTATCCGAGTGAAACATGGCACGTTCAAGAACAGAAAGGGACATATCCAAAGTGTTTCCACCATTGTTGTAGATTTCAAGGTCCAAAGCCAATATTTTTCCTTCGTTTGTAAATCCAACCTTGTATTTTCCCACAAAACTGTGACGATGACCAGTTATCATCATGTCCACATCTCTGTCCAATATGAGTTTCACAGGTCGATTCAAAAGGTAAGAAGGAACAGAAGCTGCAGCAGCAATAAAAGCTGATCTTGTCTCCTTACCACCAAAGCCACCACCAAGTCGTTTGGTTTTGCATACCACTTTAGACATTGGGAGACCAAGAACATGAGAAACATACTTCTGGTGGTTTAGAGGAGCCTGCATATAAATCACAACCACCAATATTTGCTTAAGTAGAGACAACATTATCAGTAATATCTTAAAACTAGACTGATAATATGCTAACCTGTGTGGCTGAAATCATATGAACTTCGTTGCCTCCATCTATTGTCCAAACCAAACTACCATTAGGTTCCAAGTAAAAGTGTTCTTGACCACCGATTTGAACCTCCCCCTCTATTATCCTGTCACATTGACCAGATTGAAAGCACATCTCCACATCCCCTTTTCTTAGTGTTCTCTCTGTGTTTGGATGGAAACTTTTAGCACTAATAGCCTCCTGGATTGATAATATTGCCGGTAGTTCCTCGTACATAACATCAACTTTTCCTGCTGCATTTTTTGCATTTTCATGTGTATCCGCTACAACCACACCAATCACCTGAAATACCAAAGTCAATGAAATAAATAAGACAAAACCTTCCGTTTACTATAACAAAACCTTGCTTGGTGATACAAAAACCATCCACAAAAACAGTTTTGTCTATCACACTTCTTCTAAAACACAGAGAAGCTATAGGTTTCCCAATGAGTCTCCATGGAAAAGTTAAGAGAAAATGTGAAAACTTTGGTATCACAAAATTTTCTTATCTTACTTGTCCCACACACGTGACCACATCTGTAGCAAATAATTCTTCATCGGTCACAATTGGTCCAATCCTATTATCACCTGGGATATCTTTGGCAAGAAACAGACCAACAAAACCAGGTGAAGACTTGGCTGCCGAATCATCAATTGAAAGGATACGAGCATGTGGTACTTTGCTTAACACTAAGGCAGCATGTAAGGTATTAGGAGGTACTGGTGTATCATCAGTATATTCCGCTTCCCCTGTAACCTACACAAAATATAAGAGTGTTGAGATAAACTTGTAAACTCTTCTCTGCACATTAACTTATAAAGAACTACACCAAAATAGAGGCTTTGATTAGCTATTTTGGAGGTTCTCAACTATCAACTACAAAACCGACATACCTGCATTCTTGCTGAAAGATGGACCTCAGACAAGCCAACAGATGTTCCCCGCTTTACTGTCTCATAGTCTTGTTTTCCATTTCTAGATAGCCGAGAAACAGGTTGTACAGCTGACATATGGGAGGGTGGGAAGGTCTCTATCGTGGGATTTACATTATGTAAATGATGAGAAACCCATAAGAAAAACTTAAAGAAGAAGCTTAGTGTTAGAGATTTCCTAAACTCCACCATTCCACCAGGAGCATCTTCTTTAATTAAGACATCACTTTGTATGATCTTCAGTGCATCTTGCAGAAGACTTTTATTCCAAATCTTTCCAATTAGAAATTCCTGAGTCTTTTTCGCATTTAACGAAAGAGGAGCCACACCACCATAAGCAATTGATGCATCAGAAACAAACAACTGTTCACCCTTCTCTTCAAGAAACACACGCATTCCAGCATTAACAATAGCTATATCATCATCCCTACGGTGTGCCTGCTTAAATTCTTTCACATACTCTAAGGGTCTTGTCCATGGAAGGAATACAGACAACAAGATATCGTTGCTTCCCATATCGACTTTACGATAACCAAGGAAGAAATCTTTTGCAGGTATAGACCTAACATCTCCATTGCAGTTTATTATCCGAAACTCTGCTCTTGAAGCCATCCAAAGAGGATTTAAATCAGATATTGGACTAGCTGTACAGATGTTTCCACCAATGCAAGCAACATTTCTTATTTGAGTCCCAGCAAACCACTTCAGCTGTTCAATAAAAGCCTTGCATGCTGAAGTTTCATGTGCAGGACGCTCCTTCACTACCCTCCTGAATAACCTCAGGAGTTCAGAAAGTCTCACAGCCGAACTAATCTCTATCCCATTGTCATTGACATTCAACACATTGAGTTCTGGGATTTGAGCAACAGAGATTAGCACCTTATAGTGTAACCTCTTCAGTCTCATTTCGATTCCCACCTCAGTATTACCTACCAGTAGTTTTGCATCAGGATGATTTGCTTTGAGCACAAGCAACTTCTGAAGACTTACAGGTCTGTACCAGGTAAGACCTCCATTTCCTTTTAACTTCAAAGGAGCTGACTTCCTCAATAAAAGTTCAGGTGGAAATATAAGCTCCTTTTCTGTATACTTAGCTCCATCTATCTCACTATATGAGATGGACCGAAACTTATCTTCATTACAATTAGCCCCTTCATCTTCTGTCTTGGATCCACATGAACAAGGCTTGCCAGTAGATGGGCATATTTTTGAACCATCTTCAAGGCTGAGTGAAGATACGCCACTGTATACAGCATCATCAGACTTTGCAAAGACCCGAAACGCATCAACAATGGGTCTATAACCAGTACAACGACATAAATTTCCTGCAAGACATTCTTCAATCTCCTCCTCACAAGGTGAGTTTTTACTAGACCTCAATAACGCATACATGGACATGATAAAGCCAGGAGTACAAAACCCACATTGAGAACCATGTGATGACGCCAATGACTCCTGAGAGATTACAACAACACATTTAATTAAGAAAGATTCTCCAGAAATGTGAAGGACTAAAGAAGTAAAAAAACTTACTTGAAGAGGGTGCAACCCAAGTTTACGATGCCCAACTCCTTCAATGGATATTACATGCATTCCTTCTACAGAATAAAGAGGTGCTAAGCAAGCATTAACAGCATAATGCCTGCAATAACATTTTTAGTAAGGACAGAGAAACAATCAATAAGAATTTAAAGCTGATCCAAAATTCTCAGAGGAAAATATATACGCACATACAAGTCTTAGACTTTATGTCATAACTAGACACCATCACTGTGCATGCTCCACAACCACCTTCGCCACATCCCAGCTTTGTCCCGGTCAGTCCTAAATCTAAAGGAAACAATAAACATGTTCGCAAGTTAAAAATAAAAAGACACTGTATTTTGTCTAAACGAATCTCTCGCACTTATTGCATAAATCAAACTGTATCATTTACAAAAGTAAAAGACGTAAGGGACCCTGTGGATCAAACACAATCTTAAATCATAACTTAAGTTATATGATAGATACTTTTAGGAATATTCCATAATAGTAAGAGTTTCAATCTACATATATAATTTGTTTGAGTAGTTAGTTGAAATCATCAAGTAGTTAGTTATGTACCTCTGAGATATTCAAGAAGTGTCATATGAGCTAAACCATCGGGAATCACTCTACGAACGCCATTAACGTACAGTATCGCTTCCATAAACTCGTCTACGATCTGCTCCTCCATATTTTCTACGTCTTTCTTCAGTGAACCCATTTTCTCAAATTTGAAATCTCTGATTTGAGTTCGTATCCTGACGATTGGGATCGAAGATGGAAGAGTTTGTCACTCCAAGTCAAAGCTAATGAAAGGAATCAAATATAAAAAAGTTTCTTTCTGACATCTCGCCAACTCTAGCGGTTCACTTGTCATTATAAAAATTTAAATTAACACTTCACTCAACCATCAACCAATGAAAAATAAACATGTGTTTCCCGTTTCTTTTTTGTAAAGCCGTCTAACTAGAAAAGCCCATTTAGTAAAAGCTCACAAAAAAAGGCCCAAATAGTCGTCTTCTTCTATGTAACTCCAGTGCGCCGCTTCTTAGGTAAAGCTTCTTCTTCGTAAACTGACTCCTAGACTAATATTGAGATTCCATGGGTAAGACGAAGGTGGAACCTGTAGTGGATGTAAACCCTGAAGTAGAAGAAGTTGAGAAAATAGTAGAACAGAGAGACGTCGGAGAAGAGAAAGAAGAAGAAACAGAGCCAGAGAAGAGTTTCGAAGAGCTAGGGCTTGACTCTCGCCTAATTCGTGCCCTAGATAAAAAGGGTATCGAGAAACCTACTCCTGTTCAAAAAATAGCAATTCCTATCATACTGGTATATATATAAAAGTCTCTTCTTTTTTAACATTCCGTGGCTTGTTTAAGAGTCTTATGAATGTCATTGTTTCGTAGCTTTGTTTAAACTGATTTCATTTTTTTGTTCTTTAGGAAGGTAAAGATGTGGTTGCTAGGGCGAAGACAGGTTCAGGTAAAACTTTGGCTTATCTTCTGCCATTACTCCAGAAGCTATTTTCAACAGATTCTGTGAGCAAGAAGAAGCTTGCTCCTTCTGCATTTATTCTCGTTCCATCTCGAGAATTATGCCAGCAGGTATGTTTTCTAAGATTGTTTACACATCTTTCTACTTCCATTGACTTCAACAAATTTGGAATCACAGGTCTTCACAGAGGTTACTTCGCTTATTGAGTTGTGTAGGGTTCAATTAAAAGCTGTACAACTGACTAGTAGCATGCCTCCATCTGATATGGTTAGTTTTACATGTTTTTTCTTATTATGAAACCATTTAATTGATTTTCTAACCTTTTTTAATGTTGACTCTGAATTTGGTTTGATTACAGCGTAATGCATTAGCTGGACTGCCTGAAATTCTTGTCTGCACACCTGCTTGTATTCCAAAATGTTTTGCTGCCGGCGTTTTAGAGCCTTCTGCTATCAGTGATTCACTTGACATTTTGGTTCTTGATGAGGTATATGATTTATATTATCCTTGGAACTTTCGTGCTTCAAAATCAATACTTGTTTTGTTAGAGGCTGTTTCGTGTTTTTCGAACTCACTAGATAGTCAAGTAGTTACATCTTTGAAGTGGAAGATGTGATTTTCTTGAATATATATGCTGTAAAATATAAGCCAATTTTATTTAAGCATATATATGTACTTTCTATAGGTTTATTAAAATTATGTTTCCTTTATTAAAATATAAGCCAATTTCTGCTGTTGATATATATCTGTTTATTAGGCAGATCTTTTGTTGTCATATGGATATGAAGATAATCTAAGGTCGGTAACTTCAATAATCCCAAGGCGTTGCCAATGTCTTCTTATGTCTGCTACCACAAGGTAAAGGCTTATATGGATAGTAATGATTCTATTTAAATTCACAGTTTCCTCTGAAGTTTATCTTGACTTGTTGACTGAATAATTTTTTTTTGCAAAATCTTAGTTCTGATGTGGAAAAATTGAAGAAATTGATTCTGCACAATCCGACCATTTTGACCTTGACAGAAGATAATGACAAAGAAGAGGCTGTCCCAAGTAATGTTCAGCAGTTTTGGGTATGAATTAGTCTCTTAGTTTTGTTTTAATTAAATTTTGCTGATTATATTTGGTTTATAAGTTCACAGTTTTGCGTTTGATTAATGATCTTAAGTTTGTTATCTTGTCTTAGATTTCTTGCAGTGCTCAGGATAAACTGCTTCACATTCTTGCTCTCTTGAAGCTAGAGGTGGTTCTGAAAAAAGTTCTAATATTTATCAATACAATTGACATGGGTTTCAAGTTGAAACTATTCTTGGAAAAGGTAATTTTTGGGACAATCCAATTTATAATAATGTACCTTTCTCTAACAATATTGAATCAGTTTTGTTTTCTTTCTATCAGTTTGGAATCAAGTCTGCAATTTTAAATGGGGAATTGCCTCAGAATTCTCGGCTTCATATCCTGGAGGTACATCACCAAGTCATACACCTGGATTTAGTTTTCGTAGATGTAGCTGTGTTTCATAGTTAATCATTGTATGTTTGTACAGCAATTCAATGCAGGTCTGTTTGATTACTTGATTGCAACGGATGATAATAGTCAAACTAAAAAAAAGGAAGATACTAAAGGTGTGGATAACAAGAATAACAAAAAACATAAAGGGCGCGCCAAACCAAAGCTTGATGCTGAGTTCGGTGTAGTTAGAGGAATTGATTTCAAAAAAGTTCACACGGTATGCTGCTTTACTTTGCTCAAGGGGATCTTAATATAGTTTCCTCTTTTTTTTTCTTTGCTTTGGAGTCTTAACCTTTCCTTGAACCATTTCTATTCACAGGTCATAAACTATGATATGCCTCAGAGTGTTACAGGATATATTCATCGAATTGGGCGTACAGGGAGAGCATATAGCAGTGGTTGTTCCGTTTCTCTTGTGAGTTTCTCTTCTCATAGTACTGTTCTATTGGCTTGATCTCTTCAAATTTGCAATTTTTAATAATTTGCTTTATTTGCCACAGGTTTCTTCTGATGAGATGGAAGGCTTTGAAAAAATAAAGTCCTTTTTAGCAGGTGACAAGGACAGTAACAGTGATATCATCACACCCTTTCCTCTGTTGACTGAAAATGCTGTAGAGTCTCTAAGATATAGAGCTGAGGTGAGTAATATTTGTTGTAAGATGGCTGCTTGATCAAATGCGTAGTATTAAAGTTGCAGTTTCTTGTAGGATGTTGCAAAGAGTGTTACAAAGGTTGCGGTTCGAGAGTCTCGAGCTCAGGATTTAAGGAATGAGATAATCAACTCTGAAAAGTAAGCAAAACACACGCAACTCTTAAGGTGTGTGTTGTTTAATCTGTTTCTTTTGTCTTTAATTCTCAAATTTGTTTTTGTTTTCAGGTTAAAGGCTCATTTCGAAGCCAATCCAAGAGACTTAGATTTGTTGAAACATGACAAGCTTCTGAGTAAGACTGCACCTGCACCACATCTAAAAGACCTCCCGGAGTATCTAGTAGACCCAAAGACTCAAGAAGCAAGCAAGATGGTAAAGTTAGCTAGAGCCGCAATGGGCAACAGTAGGAGATCCGGTGGAAATGGTGGTCGCAACAACACAAACAAGAAACGGTCTAGAAAAGGCAACGACCCACTCAAAACCTTCAACCCCAATGTAAAAACATAACTGAAAGATCTCTTTGATTCTCTGCTTTGTGGACTCTGTACTAACTTTTTCTTGGTTGTTTGCTTTCCTCAACCAACCAGGGATCTAAGAGAGGCCAGAAGAAGGATGGTAAAGGATCCAACGATGACTCGACCAATAACAAGAAACAAAAAACAGTTTAATCTATTTCGTTTTGATAGTGTAACCAAATTTTGACTCGTTATTATCACACACAAAAAAAACAGAAACAAGAGCCAAAGTATTTTTTAGCTATTCTTGTGAGCGTATTAGCCTTTGGAATTTTGTTTGTTTTATTATATAATAGATTTTTGTAAGCTTATGAAGATTCCCAACCACCATATGTTATAATGTCATGTGATTTTAATGCCAAAACTTTGTAGGGTTAGAAACATTGTATACCACATGTGTCATTTTCATATTTTTAACTGATTTGGCATAGACGTATTATACATCGATGCTAACTCATATACATGATACATAAAATTTATTTTTGCTTAAAATGATTTCTAATATAATGCCAAAAAGCTCAAAAAGTAAGAACATATATATAGAAGAAAACATAATATTATTATTAAAAATTTAATCGTTGGCGAAAAGTAAGTAATAGTTTAAATTTAAATTATTACCCTTTTAAAAACTAACTTGACATCAAATTTGTTTTAATAATTATTATGATAAGCTTCTAATTTCTAAAGATCTAAACTGATAATCATGAAAAGACCTAACAATAATTATGATTTTTTTACTCCTTTTTGATGATAAATACAAATTTCCCTTTTCAAAACTAATTTGAAATCAAATTTTGATTTAAAAATTATTATGGTAAGCTTTTAAACTGAAAATCCTAACAATAATTATGATATTTTGTTACTCTTTCTTGATGATAAATACAACAAACACAACGAAAATTTCTGAAATTATTTTGTTGGAAAATAGTATATAATTAGAAGATAGCCAATCAATTCAACTTAAGAAGTCAAACTCCAACTAATCCACAACTCATTGATTTAACGTTTCGTAGGGTAAGACAAAACACTACACGATATCTGAACAGATAAATAGGGTTAAAGACCCTAAACATAATTATGAACTCAAGCACCATAGAAACCTTATCTTCTTCTTCACCTTCATTGTTCTCTCAATAAACATGTTCGCTTTTTTCTCTGACCAGATCGACCGGCAAAAAGATGTCTCTGAGGAAGAAAAAACCCTAAACGATCTCGAACGATCCGAAGGTTCACACTTCCCTGGAGATGACTACCGTCCGTCAGATCGGAAAAACTGGATGGCCGATCTAGATTTGGAAAAACTAACTCTAAACATGATCGTATGGCCAGGAACGCACGACTCAGCGACCAACGAAATCGGAATACCTCTGATCTCTCGTCCTTTAGCTGAATGCCAAACGCTCTCCATCTACGAGCAGCTCGTCCTTGGGACACGTGTCCTTGACATTCGTGTACAAGAGGATCGCCATATCTGCCATGGGATTCTGACGTCATACAACGTTGATGTTGTCATCAATGATGTCATCAGATTCTTGTCGGAGACTCACTCGGAGATAGTAATCATGGAGATAAGGACGGAGTACGGACATAAAGACCCTCCAGAGTTCGAGACTTACTTGACTGACAAGTTAGGTCAATTCTTGATTCAACAAGACGATAACTTGTTCAACAAGACAGTATCAGAGATTTTGCCGAAAAGGGTTATCTGCATCTGGAAACCTAGAGAGTCTCCGAAGCCGAGCCGTGGTGGAATGCTCTGGAACTCTGATTACCTAAAAGATAATTGGATCGATACAGATCTTCCATGGACAAAGTTTCAGAGCAATTTGAAGCATCTTAGTGAGCAGCAACCGGTATCTTCTAGGAAATTATTTTACCGGGTTGAGAACACGGTTACGCCACAAGCAGATAATCCGGTTGTGTGGGTTAAACCAGTGACTGATCGGATCCGAAAACACGCAAGGCTTTTTATTTCTCAGTGTGTTTCCAAGGGATATGTGGATAAGTTGCAGATTCTGTCCACAGACTTAATCGAAGGAGATTTCGTCGATGCATGTGTTGGACTCACTCACGCAAGACTCGAAGGAAAAGTTTGATAGATTATTTGCTTTTGAGTTGCGTGTGTCTTAAGTTAAGGTATTTATTAAGCTGTGTATTTTTTTTTCTTATGTTTGGTTTTTCGTCATATCTTAAATTTCTTTAAAAAAATACAACAGCTTCGTTTTGTTTGAAGAATTGAGCAGAGATTACTTTTGCTCGGGTTCTCGAATTAACCTACATATTATAGTGGAATTTATATTCAAACAATTATTAAGCCGTATAATTTATAACTTATATTTTTAAAATAAAATATTAAAAATTATTATTAGTAAAAATAAAATAAAAAGTAATATTCAATAGAAAAAAAAATAATATTCAGTAGAAATTTAAACCAGAAAAAATAACAAAAATATAGGAATAAAATATTTTTCATCTCCATAATTTATAAACATAAATTTATCAAACATAATAAAAATAGAACTATATAAATAAGATATATGATCTATTGATTTTTTTATTGATTCTGTAAATAACTTTATAGAAAAATATAAGAAGAGAGAAGCTGAAGATTGAAAATTATGAGTTAAAAAATTTTCATGAATAGATAAAAGATACATAAAAATAAATATGAAAAAGGTATAAAGATTTTAATTAAAAAAAATTAGGAATAGTGGAAGAAAAAATAGGGATTTGTTTGAGTTTTTTTAATTAAAAATTAAAAAAAATTGTGTTAATTTTTTTTTAAATATATATAATTAAAATGTGTAAATTTTGTGAACATGACATTTATGCAAAAGCTGATATGTTAAATTTAGAATGCTTCATTTTTTTTTTATTTGTGAATTAGTATATATAGATAAGCGAACTCGTAAAAGATTGTTTATCAGCAACACACAACGAGCCCAAGATAACTCTGTCAGTGACATTCGACAAGCCCATATAATTAGGTTATGTAGACAAGCAGGGTTTATATGTAATGAAAACAATGAGGTTAACTTTGAGATCTGCCTGATCTATTTAGCAAAACAGGTTGTTGTTTCGAGTTTTGACTTTAGTTTTCTAAAGAACCAATAATGAAATCAGACCCCAAATATTAATGGGCTCCAAACCAAAATATTTTATGATCCTTTAATTATTGATACTAAAATTACATGTTAGTAGAAGCTAGAACCGCCTAGGCACTAAACGTAGTTGTTAGACAACCTTGGTTTGGTCAGCTTCGGTTGGGACCAAGTCTCTACAGGCTACAGCCACATCTGGACCAAGTCTCTACAGGCTACAGCCACATCTGCCACCCGGAGACTTTCGACCTCTTCTAGAATGATAACTCCTACTTGCAATCAGCTTTCTAAGCTCACATATATAAGTTTTGACCACATCTCACTTTCCACAATTCAAATTTATTAATATAATAAGAAAATGATGCCATATATATATATATATAAATATATAATCAGAAAATATAAAACCTCTATGTAGATATATATATACATTGAAAAGAAAAAAATGTTAAATATAATATAAAAAAATTAGCGTATCAAATTTTTCTTTTGTTAATACGTAATGTTGAGGGTAAAAATATTCTCAATGCTGTTAATATAATGAGATTACATTATATATTTTTAAGAAATTTAAATATACTATATTCAAATAATTAGAAGCCAATAATATTGTAACTGAAAATCATCACTATTTTGTAACAATATGTTTTATACATTATTTATAGATAAACAATTATTTGATGTTGATATAAATTTCTTAATTTTTATAAAGATCTGTGGATTATAACCTAATATTTTTATAAAAGTTGGATTATATTTATAGTTATTATATACACACATTGCGTATTTAGCTTGTCAACGATTCATCTAATAATTATAGAAATAAAAAAGAATCGAGCAATGGTCAACTTGTAGAGAGCCAATCGTTAAATTATATAATGGTTCCATATTATATAGAGAACAACTTCATACATTACATAATGGTTTATAAAGGAGTTATTAGCCGCCGAGTGATGGTCAACTTGTAGACAGCTAATTTAAAATAGGAAAACGGTCATCTAAAAACCATGAATTAAAAAAAAATAGAAAAAAAATACATGAATTTTTAATATGTCATATTAAACCTCAATTTTTGTTTGACTATTAAATTAAACATTAATTTTGCATTGACTTTGCTAAATTACGCATACCGTTAACGGAAAAGTTAACGGTGTTAGTTAAAACTAACGTCATGTCTAATTTGGCTCGGTCAACGCAAAGTTCATGTTTTATTTGATAGTCAAACTAAAGTTAAGCTTTAATATAACACTAGGGGTGGCCCGCCCTTCGGGCGAATTTTTATTTACAAATTAGTAATTTTTAGTTAATATAATAATTATTTAAATTTATATGTTTATTTTTATTACAATAAATATATATTTTTTAATATATCAAATATATTATTGATGATATTCGATCTTTTTTAGAGTATTAACGTATAAATTATTTAATCCAAAAAGATAATACAATTGGTTAAATCATAAGCTCACACCTACACTCTAT
>KE159089.1:35307-48411 GCA_000411055.1 Leavenworthia alabamica | reverse complement strand
AAACCCTAACCCTTGACTTCACAAGAGAGAGCTTGTCGCCAGCTTGTCTAGTCCCCATTCTATCCCAAAAATCGTTTTTGCTTTTAAACCATCTCTATTTTTGATTCAAAGAGAGAGCTTGTCGCCAGCTTTGAATCAAAACCATCTTTATTTTGTTTCTTATAAACCCTAAAAAAAAACCCAAAGAAAGTTCTAACCAAAAACCCTACCAAAAAAATCCAAAAAAACAACTCACATTCTCCTAACCACCGAGTACTCACCTATCCGGGCTACATCATCTGGTATCAGAGCTACATCATCTGGTACCAACACTCGATCATTCACCTTCAGGGCTACATCAACTGGCTGCCCTATAGGTGCCACAACCGGTGGCTCTTCTGGTGCATGAACCTGTAGCACTTCATCAAACCGCTCTAACATCCGTTCTATAGCCGCTGCAAAACAGTCTCCGAACATCTGAGAAAATGTTGCTCTTCCACCGACACATGCCGGTACATCAGCAACTAAAGGCTCATTCACTAGAATATTCTTTAGTGCAACACTCTGAGCCACACTCTCCTCAACTGTCTGAAATCTTTCACTGCCACGGCCACGGCCACGACCACATCCTCTACCACGTCTACCTCCTCTGACAACGTTGTCGACTATCTTCACTTAAAAGAAAAACACTTAAGCGCTGAAATAGTTTTATACAACAAGGAAAGACGACATATTGTGAAGTCTCATTGAAGACTCAGAGAGAAATGGGTATAGAGTTCATACTCCACACAAAACACAGTAGGTGTGTCTTAGAAACAATCCCGCCCTGATACAAATTGAAATGATCCGTCCCATTTTTGTTTTTTACAACCTAACGGTTCTAACGATCCAATTGCCCCAAAAACGACAAATTAACAAATTACATGAAATAAATCAATTCACTAAAAGCATCAGTTAAGTCCAATAAAACGGGACTAAAACAAAAATTCACTAGAAAGCACAACCAATACTATAGAGCATCAAATATGAGATGCAGCAGCATTTATAAAACCAAACAGTGAATTAATCGTTTCGTACTAACATGAATTAATTAATGGAATAATGAGTATGAAAATATACAAATCAAACTAAAAGTATTCTAAAAAACATGGCATGACTATCATCTCATGGCCTATCGAAAAATATATTACAACACAAAATTCATAGAAAACTAATCTTACAGTCATTCACTCACTTTCACAATTTTATGAAGAATTCCCAAAAAATCTCTGAAACTTTCTAATAACATCACCAGAAAACAACATCAATCATAACCACCCATCATCTCAACCATCAACCACTGAGAAAATCGAGGCTTACTGGCGATAACCACCTTCATCCGGTGTTTCTTCTGTTGCAAGAAATTCGCTTCCCTCTACTTAGCTCTAAGCTTTATAAAAACTGCAGCACCGAGTGGTTATTTTATCACTATCAATCGCCAAATAATGAATCATGACGAAGAAAAGAGGTGGATTGACTTACCTCACTCAACGTTAGATGATCTCGTCTTTGTCGGCGATGAATGCTAGATCACATGATGAAGAAGAAGTTACAATAATCAAGCTATAGACTGTATATTTATATATATTTTATCTATGACTTAAATTGAAAATGATTATCATGATATGAGAAATTTGTTGTAACAAAAATGACATGAGGAATTTGTGTTTCTTTATAAATCCCCCAAATAAATTAAAACTACATGTATTCTAAAGATATAGCTAGTTAGTTTCATATTAAAACAACACGAATTTAAAACTAATGCACCCTGAAAATAATTACATGATCGATCACATTAATAATTTTAACATTATTAACTGGTTTAATATCAATTTTAACTATCTCTTAATTTTTTAAACATAGTAACTTAATTTAAAGATATGTGGGAATTATGTGGCATAATGGTTGTCACCTCTGAAATTCATCACACATGTGTGGGGTTCGAACCCAGCACCCCACGTTGTTAATGGGGATATTAAAGCCACTAGGCCAAGAGTTTAAAAATAAGTAACTTCAAGCCCAAAAGCCTATATTTTTCAGACAATACCGACATCAGGTTAAATGCATCTTTTTTGGAGTAGAGATTTCTTATGTGACTTGAGAACCACTATAGTTAATTTAAGTTGGATAATAAATGAGGAGTATAATGAATGAAAAAAATTAGAATTAGAAGAAAATTTATAAGTAGTACGAGGATGTCAAAAGATTAGAAATTTGTTAACTACGCTAAATGAGACAATTTATAAGAAAATCATTCAGTTTTTGCATATTGTATGGTAAATTTCGGAGAAAATATATTAGATAAAAATATTTATCTCTAAAATAATTTACAACGGCGTAAGAGTTCAGGATACACTTTTATCAAAAATAAAATTAAAATTCAGGATTCACTTTTTCGTTTCTATAATACAACTACTGAATTGGATATCCGGATCCGTAACATAAACTTTAACATTTTGCAATATCCATTTTAAATAGTGGCAATAATCATTCACGTAATTAACATAAACAATCATAACTGCACCTACATAGTCAGAAATACACAACATTTCCAATCTTATTTGTAATAAAATTTAGTCTTAAAATACTAATCTAACATCAATTTATAATTTAATTGCTAGACTAACCTACCAAAAATCTCTTGACTAATCTAACATTAATTGTTTTTGTTAATTTTCATTTATATCCTTTATTTTTTGTTAGCTAAATTATAAAAAATAAACTATTACTAAAATAAATCTTTAAAAAACTTTAAACATAAAAATCATTTAAATAAAAAATAGAAAAAAAAATTAAAAAGAAAATAATAATAATTTTGTTTTATTTGAATTATTTTGGTTCAGTGATAAAAATAAAATAAAAATAATTTAAATAGATAAAAAGAAAAAATTAAATTAAATAAAAAATAAAAAATAATTTGGTTTATTTGTATTATTTCGATTTGGTTTAAGATTAAAAAATATAAAAAAATCATTTTAATAGAGAAAAATATAAAAAATAAAAAATAAAAAATAAATTTTTTTTATTTAAATTATTTTATTTCATTTCGGTTTACTGTAAAAAACAAAAAATAAACATAAAAAATAATTTCAATATAAAAAAATAGAAGTTCTTATATTTGTTCAGTTTATTTTATAATAAAAAATAGGAAAACTAAAATTAAAAAATCATTTTAACAGGAAAAAAATAAAACTAAAAATTAAAAATATAAGAAGTTTTTTTTAAATGTAAAAGACTAAATCAAAAAATTAAAAAACCGAAGAAAAAAACATTATAGATGGTAGAAAACCCCTAAAACGTAGATATACATAGGACATTTTTTATATTAACCGTCTAAATAATTAGAATTTTCGATAAAAATCTACCGTATCATTTACACATATCTGCTGTAATTAATCTACGATAACATTAAATGAACAAATCTGCAATAATAAAATCTGCAATATGTAAAAAGTCATGTAAGAAATTTGCTGAAACTAACACTAAAATATGAGATAACAAAATTTCTTTGGTATTTTATATGACAAAAATCTGCCATGATTAGGTAAAAATCAGCGGTAATTAAAATATTACTCTATTAATTAATCTTTGGTATTCTTAACGACATATTTACAAATCTGCAATACATATATAATTAAAACTGCGATGAAAAATTAAATCTGCGATACTAATCTACGGGGTAAAAAAATCTGCGATTCAAAATCTAAATTTTCAAAAAAATTATTAAATCTGCGGTCTCTATATCGAAGCTAAAAAAAGTTTGCAATCTCCAAAATAATCTGCATAACGTAAATAAATCTGCCATAAAATTTTCGTAAAAATCTGCGATTCAAAATCAAATTTACGAAGTAAATATAAGATTATGAAACAAATCTGCCAAACACTAAAATCTGCGATACACATGAACCGCAGATTTATGTTGCAGATTTTTTTTTATCATTAATGGCATTTTCGTAAATATTTGTTTTAAAAAAACAGGATTTCTGTTTTTTTAGGTTTTTTATTAATGTTATTTTCGTAAATATTTTTTTTTAATTAATGACCTAACCTTATTATTGTGATACAAAATAATTCAACTAACCTTAATCTTTGCTATGTTAAACTAGCAATTAACTCTAAAATTAAGATTAATTATTTTCCCTTTATATATTCTCACCATTGTCTGAGAAGATTTCTAAATCTTAAAGTTTTTTATTTTATTTCAAAATGCAATTATTTTAAAGATTCCCCAGCTAAATTTTGAAGATTCAATGAAATTCAATACGTAAATATACATATATATGACCTGATCTTTAGGTTATCTTCTTTTATTGTTTTATTTTTTTCTCTATGATTCAGGTATGTTTTAACTGGTGGATTCTACCGAGCGGAGAATCAGATGGAGCTCAAAGGATAGGAGGAAGCAAGAAGAATGGGCAAATGAACTTATCCATGTTTTGAATATCAACAACTGAGGTGTAACAAGACTGGTCCTTGCACACAAACACACCAAATAACTTGATTAGGAAGGTTAAAAGGCATAACTGGGGAAAATTGGTATTGTTGAAACAGAAACAGATATCAAATGACAGCTTTTGACCTTCTTAAATCTCCTCTTTACTAGATTCTCTCATAATCTATTGTTGATTAACCCAAAGCTGATTCGATGTTGCTCAAATATATAAACCGTGTTTTATTCAATATTTACTCATATTCGTTTATTTCTCTGAGATTTTTTAGCAAACACGAAACCATAAGAGTCTCTATCAATCATCAACTAATAATGAGCTGTGTGATTCAAAATCCCTAACTTTTTCGAAAACCCTCAAATAATGGCGATTTCTCTCCATTCCAATCCATTTATCTCACTCCGTACTAGAAAAATCTCTAACCTTCTTCCTTCAAGAAGAATCCTTTCCTTTAAACTATCATGCTCTTCTAATGGGTCTTCCCAGAATCAGCAAGTTTCTTCAGAGTCCGATAAGAGATCATTCGCTGTAGCCACCGGTGAGCTTTTCATCGGAATTGCTTCAAGGCTTGTTAAATATTCCAATCAAAAAACCTCTCCTTCACCTGATGTTGGAGCAAGTGTAATTGAAGATGAGATTGATCCAACAATGATATGGGAACAAAGGATTAAAGATGTAGAAGCTGAGAAAAAGAGAAGAATCATTACAAGTCCTGGTTTTAGTTTCTCTGCTGCTGGTCTTTTGTTTCCTTATCATCTTGGTGTTGCTCAGTTACTTATTGAAAAGGGTTATATAAAGGTTCTTCCTTTTTTTTATTTTATCTCATCAATTTTTTATTTACATAAAAAATCAATTTTTGTTGTTGTGTGTTTGGGATTTAGGATACAACTCCTTTAGCTGGATCTTCTGCTGGTGCTATAGTTTGTGCTGTGATTACTTCTGGATCTTCTATGCGTGAAGCACTTGAAGCTACTAAGGTTCTTGCTGATGATTGTCGACGCAATGGCACTGCTTTTCGTCTTGGGGTAGTGATCTTTCTTCTACATTTTTTGTATGAGTCAACCAAATTGTCTATCTTGCTTTAGATTGTCATATGAAGTTGATGTGATGAGTGAAACAAAAGATCCACCAATGTTAATGTCATGGGTTTGGATTTAAGTTACATTATAGAGATATTCAAGTCCCTGTGGTTTTTAGGTTGTTCTCAGAGATTCTTTGGAGAAGTTACTTCCAGATGATATTCACATTAGGGCGAACGGGAGAGTTCGTGGTGAGAAACCAACAATATCTTTTTATCCAGTTTGGTTTCATATTGCCGGACTTGTTCCAATCATTCTATGGTATTGTAGTTGCCATCACACAGGTTTTCTGGAGACCTAGAGGTTTACTGGTAGATCAATTCGACTCGAAAAGTGACTTAATAAATGCAGTTTTTACATCTTCTTTTATTCCTGGGTAAATATCACTCTCTTTACTTTTTAAACATTCAGATTCACTGGAGAAAACAAAACTCTTAACAACCTTAAAACGCAGATATCTTGCACCAAGACCTGCAACAATTTTCCGTAATCGAGTTTGTGTGGATGGAGGCTTGACATTGTTTATGCCACCAACAGCTGCTTCTAAAACAGTATGTACATGAACCTTTCAGCTGTTAATTTCATTATCTTTGAAAATATTTGAAGGAGGTTATTGATCTTTCTTTTTGTATCAATCTTTCACAGGTTCGAGTTTGTGCTTTTCCCACCAGTAGCTTCAATATAAAGGGGATTGAGATCAGCCCAGATTGCAACCCTTTAAACAGGGCAACATCTCGACAAGTAAGTGTAAATGAGATCATTCTCCTTTTCTTATGAGAGTAACTGTAAGTTTACTAATGTTGGTTTTTCTTATACTTAGCTATTGAATTGGGCACTTGAGCCAGCAGAGGACGAGGTTTTGGAAATGCTATTTGAGCTAGGATACACAGATGCAGCTAAGTGGGCTGAGATGAATCCAGTCGATGAACTTGTTTATGATGAAACCCCTTCAGCTCAAGAGATTTCAGTACAGTAACCATAATTGACTTTAATAGGTTTTTCAGAAACTGGCTTTAAAGTCACACAAAGTAGTAGTTGATAGATCAAGCAAAGCCTAATGGTACATCACTTTCAAGTCATGAGTTCATATACTTGTTTATCAAAGAAAAACAGCAGATACAACCTTTTATAGTTTTGTCTGATAAACAAACATTATTCTCTCAATATTAGCGTCACAAAGCTTATCAATTTATTGGTGTGAAGGCAAAAGCAAAACTGTTCTGATTATAAACCCATGCTCTCATCTAGGCTAAGGTAGAGGTAACGGATCAGGTACAGACACAACAGGTAAACTGTCGTGCATATACGCCATTACAAAGAAGCTCAGCATGCCGATGGAAAGGAGTAGTAGAGGGCCTGCTGGGACTGGTTTCCGGGTAGATACCAAACGATATCCTGCAAGACAGGAACAGAAAGAAGATAAAATCTTATACGATGAGAAGAGTTTATTGTGAATTTGACATATCTCGAAAGAGGAAGCATATCTTCTCAAGAGGAACTTACCGAAAACAGAAGAGAAGAGGAAGGCAGCGCCAAGACCTATGGTATCACCGAGGACTTTAGACTCTGGTGATTTAGTAAGGAAGTAGGCCTGTACGGATATTCAAATATTGCAAATGCTCAGCTATAGAGTTTGGCATCATTTCAATAGTTGACAAGAAGATATGGAAGCTTGTGTTGACTATCATAAAAGTGATTAAACCAAGATGAAAATTTTGCTCAACAGAAAGAACAAAGAGAAACGAAGGTTTGCATAAGATAAAATTTAGAGTTACACAGTCAAGAATATACAATACACCAGCTAATGTAGAAAACAGAGTTTTATGCAGCTGCAATCAGATGAGCTTCTAAACATATTGGTTACTAGGGTTGATACAAAGTAAGAAGCTATAGAAAAGAATCAAACCATCAAACAATGTGATTGCAAGGAACTAGAGTATGCTATTCTTAGGAGAAGATTCTAGTAGATCGATCAACTGTTAAGATGGTTTCTTAGAGAGACAAAACAACAATGTTCTCAAGGAACTGAAACAAAGCTCGAAAGATAACCACAATAAGCAAAAACATTGACTTCAATGGTGCACTTAGTTTCGCAAAACCATCATCAAAGAACAAAGTTCAGATTTTACTATGCATCAACTTGAAAATGAGAAGTGAGAGAGATGAAGATCGATCTTACAGATGCCATAAGAACAGAACCGGTTAAACCTCCGAAGAGAGAACCCTTACTTCCAGATTTGCTATCTTCAATTTTGCATAACAAAGTTCAAAACCTTAGTGAAGTGAGCAAACCCAAAATCGAAACATAAGTGAGAGATAACTTACAAGCGAAGAGTCCACCTCCTAGAAGAAGAACACCATAAGTAGCAGAAACAGCTGGAGCTAGCGCCGACAGCTCCGCCTTACAGCAAAGACCATAACCTCGTCTACTCTTCGATTTCTCCGACAACTTTGTAAGTCCCGACCAATTTCGACCACCACCAGGTCCACCACTTACACTACGTCCGAGTTTAGTACTCCTCACCGACACTACCGATGGAATACGTAACGTTAGAGCAATAGACGACATTGCTTCACCGAAATGTCTTGTCAGAGAAGAGCGAGAGATGATGAACAAAACAAGAATTGTATTTGTTTTTAACTTTCCGGCCTCCTTGTTCATTCTTATCTAATTGGGTTCCAAAAAACTCAGCTTCAAGGCCCTGACCTGACCCATTTCTTAAGAAGGTAACTTCTATCTCAAAATTCTATCTTTTTCGATTTTTAAACTTCAAATCTTATGAATTGCTGTTTATTATGCAATAAGAGTTTGTATTATACATCACACAGTAATGTTTACACAATGCAATAACACTGAATTGTTGTTTACTATACACACATCACTAAGCAAAAGAGGGATTTGAATCATCCTTCTTTCTTTTGGATTTTGCAGAATCTCCTATACAATGAAACTCAGATATTTCTGCGTTTTGTAACCCGACTAAACCTACAACACAATCACTACCTAACCTTCCTTGTCCAAATCATAGCGGTTGATATATACACATCAATCACTCTTTTTTCCCAACACCGAGGAAAGACAACGACGGGATCTTCTGGACAAGCTTTCGAACTACTTGAGAAGCCGAGGGTCTCAGTGATGGAGGGCTACGAAGACAATACGCAGCCACACGCAGCATTGTCTTAACCTCGTCTAAGTCAAGATTACTATCCCTGGACAATCTTGGGTCCAAGAACTGTCTCACCTTCTCTTCTGCAATATCAACATTGGGATCAAGAAACTCATGGATCAATGGAGCTGCTGTATGAACTAGCATATCACCTCTCTCAACGCTAACAGCTTCTTTACCCGAAACCAACTCAAGAATCACCACTCCAAACCCATACATATCCATCTTCTTGGAAGCAATTCCAGTTCTCAAGTAGTGAGGATCAGTGTACCCTGGAGACCCAATCATTGTCACTTGCTTGGATGATCGAGGTGACATAGTTGTAGAAGGCTGAACCATAGATGAGAAGCCGACTTTAGCTGATCCGAAATCGCAAAGCTTGGAGTTGAAATGTTTGTCAAGAAGTATATTGGATGATTTGATATCACCATGTACAATCTGAGGATTACATTTCTCATGAATATGTTCAATTGCTTGTGCAACCTGAAAAGCTATTGAGGTTCGATTTCTCCATGGTAACACTTGTTTGCTATTGCGTTTAAGCTTCTCTTGAAGGTTACCTTGAGGAAGATACTCTAGTAAAAGTGCACCAGTTTCTTCTGAAACATTAGAATTTATAATACACTTTAAAATCAAAATAATAAAGCAAAACTATTTGGATAAAGCTATGAACTTTAATGAAGACAAGACAATAAGAACTACTTGCAATTATTTACAAACCTCAAAGCTTTGTTCTTTAAAGTAATTGACTTTTCAATTGGTTGTTAATAATTCATACTCATAGGACCAGTTCTTTGATTTGAGTTGATTAATAGTTATGTAATTTGAAGAATCTATAGCAAAATTGAGGGACCTAATTGAAATTAAAACGAGAGTTAAAAAGAAAAGAACCTGAATCGTCAAAGTAACCAAGAAGTTTAACAATGTGAGGATGTTGAAGACGAAGCAAAATCTCAAGCTCAGATTTAAACACTTGATAAAGACGATGGCTACTAACATGAACTTTAAGAGCAGCGTTGTTAGAGGTAGACAAACGAGCCAAGTAGATACTACTATAGCCACCAGTACCAATGAGTTTAGAGAAATTTGAAGTCAGAGACTCAACATCGTCCCAGCTGTAACAGGTAACGCCGGAGACAGAGACAGATCCTTTAATCGTGGGTTTGTTATTGTCGCTGGATGTGGCTAAGTCATCGAAACGGACACAACTTAAGAAACAAGACATATTGGGAAAAGAGAGAGTTGCTTTAGTGATGTGTCTGCGTGTGTTTAAGAAGGAGATAGTGAGTTTCTGGGAAATTATGTAACAACCGACAAAGAAAGAACAGGAGAATCGAAGAATCGAGATCTGATTTTGTAGGAATGTGTTTGTTTGGTGGGTTGTGATTAAAGAAGAAGAAGAAAAAAAAGTAGTTTTTTTTCTCTAAAGATTAAGGAGAAAAACAGAGTTTGACCAGTTTGTGAAGAAGAAGGCTTTCTCAGAAGCTGCATTGACGTTATAACCACTACGATCCAGTCCATAAACACATTTATTTTGCCGTTTTGTTTTTATATTATGAAATTATTTATTTAATAATAATAATAACATTATATTTATATTATCTCGGTGGCCATTACATTTATGGGCGTTATTTGCTCACGTATATGCATTTTGTTTCGTATTGGGTTTCTTGAAAGGCGACTAAAGTTTGGAAGCTTTAAGAAATTGGTGAGATTTAATTTTATGGTAGTGAATGAACCTTGATTTATTGATATTCTTTGAAGTTGCCACGCCAACGTCAAATAAGAAATTGAATTTGGAAGTCTTAAGTTGGGGACCATAGTATATGTTATAGAAATATCACCATAGTATACATTCTCGTAACGATGCCGATTATATCGTTGTAAATCTACAACTGTCTAGCAAGAAAACTACGAAGAAATGTACAATTGTCATCATTTCGTCAAAAATTACATACATAGTCTCTTACAGTCATGATTTTCGAAAAGAAGCCTAAAACATACATCTCTAAACAATGTAAATGAGCACTACCAACCGAACTGACATAAGTTTGCACGGGTGCATGTATTGTCTTTAGAATCCGAGTATAAAGACAATAATGGCAAAGGAACGGTGGAAGAATCATTGTCTCAAGTACTAAAATACTTGGGTTTAATTAATTTAGAATTCAAAGATGTCGTCAAGTAAAGATGTTAGATGCAATGTCCTTTTCTTTCTTTTTCTACATTCAAAAACGTGCTAGATGCTCTTCTTCTACGCCCAGTATTTTCTTTTCTTTTTGCACATACCCCAACCACACACCGACACATTTCTCTTGTTGATTTTATTTTATTTTGGTAAAGATGAACATGATTTCTCATCCAAAAAACAGAAGATACTTTAACTAAAGATTAAAAAGCAAACCATTTTTCTACTAATTTATTGCCAAGATGATTTTTTTTCATTTGATAAAGTTACCGACATTACAAATGATGATATGATTGGTTGACTGTTTATATAAAGTTTTCAACATTATACATCAACCAAAAAAATATAATCTTGACGTAATAATAATTTGTTCTTTATGAATCCTCTCGGTCAAATAACTTATGCATGCTGTTGTTGTGGCCAGTTCATGTTCAATTTATTTAGTCGGTGCTCAATTCATACAAATGTAGGGGTGGATCTAAACGTGTTTTTTTTTTTATCTAGGCACAAATAAATTAGTTAATAAGACGTAATTCAAATGATTTTAGCCTTTTAAACTATTAGTTAGTGTGATAAACCTCTAACTAATTATATTAATTAATAGACATTAGTTGGAGTTAAATAAAAACATTTCTAAATGAAACATGTACCCCACTTTACCTTCACTGCTTCTCCAAAAGTTCAGGCTTATCGATCTAATCATGTTTTTCTACAGATGTGGAAGTTTAAGAGAAATATTTAAACTTTATTATAGTTCAAATGAGCTTTGATATAAAACATAAATATAAATAGCTATTAATACCACTTCTTCCTAACCAACCATTCCCATACCTGATACCACCCTCCAAAACAAGTTCAATGGTGATCCACCATAGTCCAGGCCCAATAACAGTTTAGAATTGTTATAATTTTCTTTCACTAAGATACATTAGTCTTCAAATTTTTGTTTGTCTTTTCATTCTCTCAAAAACTGTCGAACTTGCGGATTTTAATCCGTGATTTTCTTTGGTTTATATATTTTAACAGTTTCATAATTTTTTTAAGTAATATAAGGGAGAATAACTAAAAGAACTTTAATTTTTGAGTTAATTACTAGTTTAACATAGCAATGATTAAAATTAGTTGAGTTATTTTGTATCACAATAATATCTTTGGTCAAGAGTTAAAAAAAACTATTTACAAAAATACTATTAATGAAAAAATTAAATAAAATAGAATTCCCTTTTTTTTTAAAAAAAAATATTTACGAAAATGTCATTAATGATAAAAAAAATCAGCAACGTAAATCTACGGTTCATGTTGTCGCAGATTTTAGTGTTTGGCAGATTTATTTCATATTCTAGGATTTATTTCGTAGATTTGATTTTGAATCGTAGATTTTTGCTAAAATGTTATGGCAGTTTCCGTCATGCAGATTATTTTGGAGATTGCAAACTATTTTTAATTTCGATATAGAGACTGCAGATTTAATAATTTCTTTTAAAAACTTTAAATTTTGAGTCGCAGATTTTTTTACGCCGCAGATTTGTGTCGTAGATTTAATTTTTTATCGCAGTTTTAATTATATAGTTATTGCAGATTTATAAAATATGTCGTTAAGAATACCAAAGATTAATACTAGAGTAATATTTTAGTTACCGCAGATTTCTACCTACTCATGGCAGATTTTTGTCATATAAAATACCAAAATTTTTTGTTATCGCATATTTATGTTTTCTGATATTTTAGTGTTAGTTTTAGCAAATTTCTTACCAAACTAACTTTTTACTTATTGCAGATTTCAGTTTAATACCGCAGATTTGTTAATTTTATGTTGTCGCAGATTAAGTACCGCAGTATATGTAAATGATACAGTAGATTTTATCGAAAATTCTAATTATTTAGGCGGTTAATATGAAAAGTTTTTAAAAAAATATTCTAAGTATATCTATTTTTTAGAGGTTTTCTACCGTCTCTAATGTTTTTTTCTTCGTTTTTTTATTTTTTGATTTAATCTCTTACGTTTAAAAACAACCTCGTATCTTTTTAATTTTTAGTTTTATTTTTTTTTCCTGTTAAAATGATTTTTATGTTTATTTTTCTATTTTTTATTATAAAACAAACTGAACAAAAATAATCTAAATAAACTAAAATTTATTTTTAATATTATTAATTTTAATTTATTTTTCTGTCTTTTTATATTGAAACTATTTTTATGTTTA
>KE159089.1:19117-35272 GCA_000411055.1 Leavenworthia alabamica | reverse complement strand
TTTTTCTATATATTTAAATATTTTTATGTTTATTTTTTTATCGTAAACTGAACTAAAATAATTTAAATCAATAAAAATTTATTTTCTAATTTTTTAATTTTATTTTTATATTTTTTAACTGAATCCAAATATTGCAAATAAACTAAATTATTTTTTATTTGAAATTATTTTTATGTTTATTTTTTTATTTTTTATCTTCCAACCAAAATAATCCTAATAAATCATTTTTTAAACAAGTTTTATTTTTGTAAATTAATTTAAATTAATTTTAATTTTTTATCGAGAATGAAATAAAATAATTCAAATAAAACAAAATTATTTTTTATTTTTTTGTTTTTTGTTTTTTAATTTTAGATTTTGTTTTTTTATTTAAATAAATTTTATGTTTATATTTTTTTAAAGATTTATTTTAATAGTATTTTATTTTTTATAATTTATTTAATAAAAAAATGAAAGATATAAATGACAATTAACAAAAAAAATGATGTTAGATTAGTCAAAAGATTTTGGATAGGTTAGTATAGCAATTAACTTATAAATTGAAGTTAGATTAGTATATTAACACTTACTATAATGACAACAAAAAGTAGCTGTTTGCTCGTACCAAATTAAAGTTTTCTGAGATTTTAAAACTAGGTTTTTCTTTTAAATTATAAAAGCTAATATGTTATCTCAATTGTCGTCGAACGACTGGTTTCCTATAATGTCATGCCCATCATTCGCAAGATCAAACTACTCAGCGATTTCTCCGATCTTGGTCACTATGTTCCAGACTCACATCATCACCACCAACTGTTCTCAGCTTATCAACATATATATCGCTTTCGACTATATAATATGATATGTAAATAAATCTGTTTGATGTTATGTTTTTTTTTTCTTTAAATTGTTGAATCTGTTATTTTTTTATTTTTTTCTTTCTATTCTTTTTTATGATATTTGTTTCTTCACACTATGGTGATCACGATATTAAAACTTCAAAACTCTAAAAATCTTTTTATATGAATTTATTTAATTTATTATTAAACTCTAGTTAAGTTTGTAACGCAGCATTATTATGCTGCACAAATTTATTTTCATAATAAGAACGTTAAAATATTATACTAGGTTATAATGTATAATATTTTACTGGAAATATATTCGGTATATTTTTTAAGTTATATAGTATATATATAGAAGAATTCTCTATAACACTATAAAATGTAGTTTATTGGACAAAATTACATCAATTTTTTATTTGGACATAAATACCATTTTTTATTAACAATATATTTTTATTAAAGATTATATTTTTATTTAATGTTAGAGTTTAATATTTAATGTTTGAGTTTAATATTTATTATTTAGGAGTTAGAGTTTAGTATTTAGTGTTTGAGTTTAGTATTTATTATTTAGGGTTTAATATTTAGTGTTTGAGTTTAGTATTTATTATTTAGGGTTTAGAATTTTGATTTAGAGATTAGAATTTAGTATTTAAGGTTAGGGTTTAGTATATAGTGTTTGTGTTTAATATTTATTGTTTAGAATTTATATAATTTTTCTACAATAAAATCTAATTTTTAATTTAATTGAATTATTAAATGGTAATTTTGTCTTAAATCAATTTTAGTGGTATTTATGGAATATAAACTAAATTTAGTGGTATTTAAGAGAATTACCTATATATATGTATGGTTTGTTGTACAATTTGTTTTTTACATGTATCAACATTTTACATTATATATATTGTTGTCACATTGTATTACAAGTGATATATGTATTTTCCAATAATACAAACCTTATAATAAATTTATGAATCATCCATAAAAGTAAAAGTGTAGGCTAGATACCAAAAAGTTTCTTAATTCGACTGAAAATTAAATATTGATTTGATTGACCACATGAATAACATCATATATTGCATTTAGTTAAAGATAACTATTATCAGGCTAAAACAACCCTCAAAAAAACATTACAACCATCTTCTAAATCAAAAGAAAGAGATGAAAATAAAACATAACACATAAAGAGTGGGGGAGAGGACAACTGAGAATGTCTTCCATGCTTGAGAAATTAAAGCATTTAAGTTACCGTTAAACTCTCTATCGGATTCACTAACCTGTCATGTATATAATAAACCCAATGTCATCAGATATACTTTCGAAATGATCAACGTGTCTGAAACTTATGATCAGTTTTGGTTAAGACAATTAAGTTCTTTTGGTGATAATATTTACACTCTAAATGTATAAATAGTCATAAATTGCAATATAACACATAAAGGTAAGATTAAAAATTAAACAATACACTAAAATAATTAGTAGATAAACTTAGTCGATACAAGCTGATGTTTTTATCTTATCTGATGTAAAGTTTCAAGATTTAAAAAAGAAGTCAAAAATCCCAAAAAAAATGTCAAGAATGAAACAAAGAAATTGATATATTTATTATACATTACCCTATTTAAACTTCCATTGTAAATTGATTTACATTAAGGTCTTATTCCAGAAATTAGGGGCATAAAAGCTTTATAATTTTAGACATGGAAATATTTATATTTGATCCGACACCAACTTGAAAGCAAGTATAAGCCAATCGATTGAAAAACTCAAGGAATGGATCATTGAGCATCTTCTCAATTGATTCAACATCATGAGCACTTATTTTTTTGTCTACACATAAGAGAAACTTACATTATTCCAACTAACATAACATGTGATTGATCAATGTTTTAAGTATAAGTCTCTTAAATGCTGAACATTGATCAATGTTTTATCGAGATAAAAGGTCAACCCTTTTCAACTAAGCATTTAGAAACATTCAATGATTTTAATTGAATCCAGACACCTAATCCATAAAAAGAAGTAAATTACATACTATTATTACATCAAAATAGAATCGAACAAAGTAAACTACAAACAAGAACAAGCATTACGCGGATCAAGTTTTGACATTTTCATCTTGACGTAACATGAAAATAAATTTAGCTTTGAGAGTTTCACAAAATCAGTTAGGACTCGTTGGTAAAAATCTTCACAGATAATATTGCTGAAACTTCAATACTAAGCTTAACCAAAATCAAATAACAAATCAAATTTCAATTCATTTCAAAACTAACACCAAACACAATTCTAACACATATTATTAAAAACAGACAAAAGATTGAAATTTGTTGCAATCCAATTTAGACCTTTTATAGTCACGTTAACCTCAAGATTAGCGAAAACCGGTATTTTTTACGCTAATTTCGACCGTCAGAGAAACTGTTAATAACCAGAAATCATCATTGTGAGATATATAATCCATGGGAACCAAAACTTCAATAATAATAGTATTGAAGTTAAAGACAAAATATTTTATAAAATTAAATCATGAACTCTAATGATAACCAAATAGAAAAGACAAAATTATAACTACAAAAATATGTTACAAATAAATTTTTCATAGAACATTGTGGTTTCTGTTTTCATTTTATTTTCTAATAAACTTACAAACTTAAAATTATATCTACCAAAGATTAATCATCTATTTTTCAACATTTTTTCTAAGTCTGGTACCATTTCTCTCAATCTATATTATATATATAATTTATTTTATAATAATTTTATGACAGAAAAGAGAACTGCAAAACGGATCTGATTTCTGACACAGGGAGTTAGTGACAACCAAATGCCACCTGTGAAGTTATAAGTGTTTACAAAATGTGGGGTCACCAGACTATGACGTTATCAACAAAAAAGTACTTCGTACCCTAACAGAGCCATATGAGGCCCATTTAATAAAAGCCCAGTTTACACGAAATAATACAATTATTTTTCCCAAAATCTTCCCACAGTTTTTGAAAAATCAAAATCGAACCCACAGAGAAAGTCAAAGCGACGGCGGAGTAGAGAGAGAAATTTTGACACGGTGGCNTTGGCTCTCTCTCGTCTTCTTCCCAGCCACTTCTCGTTGCTGGCATCTGCTTAAAGATTGGGAAGACTCACATCTCTGGAACAGACGGTATCATCATCATTCTCCGAGTCATATCCATCCGCCGTCTCTTCCAGCTCTTTATATCTCAGATCATGAACCTATAAATCACACTCTATTGGAAATTGATAATAAACTTGATCTCTCTTTAAATCACTTAATGTTTGGTATCGCTGGATCTTCACAGCTTTGGGAACGTCGTAAAGAGCTTGTGAGACTGTGGTGGAAACCTTCGTTAATGCGTGGTCATGTTTGGCTTGAAGAGCAAGTTTCACCTGAAGAAGGTGATGATTCACTTCCTTCTATAATTGTCTCTGAAGATAGCTCTCGATTTCGTTATACTAATCCCACTGGTCATCCTTCTGGACTTCGCATTTCTCGTATTGCAATGGAGTCATTTCGTCTCTGTTTACCTGATGTACGATGGTTTGTTCTAGGAGATGATGATACTATCTTCAATGTTCATAATCTTCTTGCTGTGTTGAGCAAGTATGATGCTTCAGAGATGGTTTATGTTGGAAGTCCATCAGAGAGTCACTCGGCTAATTCTTATTTTAGTCATAATATGGCTTTTGGAGGTGGTGGCATTGCTATTAGCTATCCTTTAGCTGAAGCTCTCTCTCGGATTCACGACAATTGTCTCAATAGATACCCTAAGCTATACGGTAGTGATGATCGTCTCCATGCTTGCATCACCGAACTCGGCGTTCCTTTGTCCAGAGAGCCTGGATTTCACCAGGTATGGCTCATCATCTCTGTCTTTATGATCATTGGATCTTTATATTTGATCAATGCTGAATTTGTGATTTTTTGTTGTGCTTGTGGCAGTGGGATATTAAAGGAGATGCCCATGGTCTATTGTCTACTCATCCTATTGCTCCTTTTGTTTCAATTCATCACGTTGAAGCTGTTAATCCTCTGTATCCAGGCTTATCGACATTAGATAGTTTGAAACTTTTTACAAGAGCCATGAGTTTGGATCCCAAGAGCATTTTGCAGCGATCCATCTGCTATGATCATACTCATAAGCTTACATTTGCGATATCTCTTGGTTATGTTGTACAAGTTTTTCCAAGTATTCTCTTACCACGTGATCTTGAGCGAGCTGAACTTTCATTCTCTGCCTGGAACGGGATAAGTCAGCCGAATGAGTTCGATGTTGACATAAAGCTTCCAATTTCATCTATTTGTAAGAAGCCTATCCGCTTCTTCTTGAAAGAGGTAGTACGAGAAGGCAATGCAACCAGTGGAATGTACATGAGATCCTCGATAAAAGATGGTATAAAGAGGAAGGTTTTATGTTTTCCACGCTCTCTTCCTCTTCACAAGGTGGAAAAGATCCAGGTTATAGGGTTTCCTCTAACCGAAACTTGGCACTTGGTGAGGTTTTTATGTATATTCTTTTGATTCACCTAATGTTTCAATGATTTGAAATTAACGATTATTTCAACTCTATATATGAACAGGCACCACGACGGTTGTGTTGCAGAGCTACCCCAACTACCAAAGAACCTCTCAGATTAACAGTTGGGCAGTGTGGTAAGATAATTTTGGGTTCCACGATTAGTTCCCAGTGAACACTTAAATGTTGAACTATAAAAGCATGTTGTTTCAGCTGTATCCTGTGCTTGTACATAGGTAAGATCCAGAACCTTAATTGTTGTTGTCTGACTGAAAAAAAAGGTAATGCTCAAAATTGATATTGTCACTCTTCTTGTTTATTCCTTTGTTCACTTTCTTTTTGTACATCTGAGATTTCAAAAAACTCAACTCTTCCCTGTTGAGAAAATGAGTATAATATGTACAACATCAAATCTTCACCACTTAACTCTATCTATCTCTTTGTTGTTTACTAACATTACCAATCTTGATACAGCCACATAATATTTTGTGGATTTTTACTATGTTTAATAATAGTAGAATATATATCCACTAGTGAGAGAGAAGTGGTCCATTTTGAGAGGGATTTAAGGAAAGGTCTTTGGTTGGATAGATTTTTAAGATGTGTGAGTTGACTTGTCATGAACTCTGACACTCTGGCAAGTGAGCCCAGGTTTTGCTTATTGTTTTGTCTTAAACCCTGAATTTGACATTATGATGAGAGAGCAGTTGCATCATTGTGTCTATTTAAGGGGTCTCATAGAGTTAATGGAGTTATATCATCAAAGTAAGTAAAATTCTTTAGTTCTGACTTTGACTTTGCTTNAAAAAAAAAAAGAGAGTGGATATTTGAGTTTGTGGGTGTGGAAAATTATCCAATTATTAAAAAAATATCGTCAAAATGATGTTGACTTGTTATGACACAAGTAGGGAAAGTAATGAAGTTGACAACTTGTGCCTTGATGAGATGAGATGAGATGAGATGAGATGAGAGTTTTAAATAATATCCAAAATGTAGTTTCGTTTTAAGTTTAAATCAAAAATCTCAAAGATCTAGATCTCTCTATGTGCTAAGAAATAAAAAAAGGATCTCCGTGAGCATGTTCTTACCACTTCGTCGGATTATTAATATATATTTATTAAGCTTTAATTTGAAAATAATTAAGAAAAAAATAATAAAAACACATCACATGTTATTAAAAAAAAGAAAAGAAAATACAGCTGTGTTCCGCCGCTCTCTCTTCCTTTCCCCTTGAAGAAAGTTTATATCTTTTTTCACCGCCCATCTTCTATATTCCTCTTTTTATTGTATTATTAATATATATTGCTCTCCTTAACATTCACAATTTTTGTAAAATAATTAATTATATTTTTTTTCCTTTTTTATAACTATAAACCAACGCTAATATGGTTAGGAAAGTGAAATGTGAAATATTTTAGTTAAAATTTGTGTGTAGGTGAGAGCTATTAAAGAGTGTATAATGTGGGATGTCTTAAGTTTGCAACTAATATTAGATATGAAGCTATTCAATTGTGTGCTCATCATCACTCCTACCTATCTTCACCACAACTTTGCTATCTTTTATTCCATTATTTTTACCTAATTTTTATAAGGTCTCTTTATTAGATTGTAATATTGTACTTTATTGTCGAAAAATCTGGTTACCAAAACTAAAAATAAGAAAACGTTATGACTTTTATTTTTATTAGATTAGAGAGTTCGTTGGGCCGATTATTTCTAGATTTAAAAAAAAATTAATTCATAATGTAAAAATAAATGTAAGCCACAAAAATTATATTTGCAGGAACAACAACTTCTATAAAAAATTATTGATAAGTTTGTTGAAGTTATCAATTTTATAGATCTTACAAACTTTTAATTTTAGTTTTGAAATATTTAAAATATATTAAATTAAAAATCCTAAATATATATCAAAAATAATACTAGTTTTAGTCCATCTTCTAACATCTGTGATCCGGTTTAGGATCATGAAGTTGGTTTATTGTTATAATTTGATTTAATAAAATGGTTGATCAATCATATTCAGATTGGTTCATTGTGATATTGAACCGAATAAATCATATTGTACTATGGGAACCGACCAAAAACCGAATTGTCATTTAGAATTGCTGAGAATTGTAGAGATAGTTAAGTTGGACCGACCGTTGGCTGAGAAGATTGTCGTGCGACGACAGGGTGTTGTCGAAGAATTGACAGTTTGGACCGAAAGGCCCGAGAATCGACCAATAACCGAGCGATACCCAAAAATTCACGGGTGAAGACCGAGTATTGAAGATTTAACCGTAAGAATATTTAATTTGAATCGGACATTGCTATAAACTAAGAATTGGTCAATTATTTGCTGAGAATAACCCAGAATTCATGGAATCGGGCCGAGAGGCCCGAGTGCCAATCAGTACCCGGGAGTTAGCCGAAGATTCTCGGGTAGTGATCAAATTTTTTGCAGATTATGCAGAAAGACCCGAGTGCTGACTAAAACCCAGATATTGCCCGAAGATTCTTGGGTAGCGATCAGGTATTCTCAGGTGGCCCAGGTGCTTGCGGCTTTTGTCTGACTGGACCGAGGGACTGTCGTGTTTTTGGCCTAAAAGTCCGAGTGTTCGTCGAGAGGTTAAGTTAACCTAAGTATCGACCTAAACCCTCGTGACTCCCACCAAAACCCAAGTATCCCTTGAGCGCTGCTAAATCCTTCGATGTGCGACGAGATTTCATCGAGCATCACCGAGCCACCACATGTTTTCGTTGACAACATCATGTATTTTCAGATTATCATCGAGTCGAGGTAAGGATTTCCTCATGTATGACGCGTTTGAGTTGATGTGGAATTAATAGTTGAATGTTTTGGCGATTGTTGTAGTATTGCCAAGGATTTTTCAACACGAATCAAACATCGCCGAGAGCTGACTGTATCACGTCGCATGATATGTGCGACTTTCAAGCATAGGCCGCTTATTTTCGCTCATGGTAAGAATTTTCCTCGAATATCCATATTTTTTTATTTGATATGTGACTAGTTGAGCTGACTGATGGATTGCTATAGCGATAGCCGAGCAACCATCGCACATCACCGGACCACCGATCGGGCATCATCATGTAATCCCTCAGGTATGGTGCAGTAATGTGTGTTGCATGATTACTCACAGATCACGGCAGGAATCACTGAGTATTAACCAAGAACTATCGTGTGTGATTGTAGGTTTTAAACAACCACCGAGAATCACCGGACCACCATCGCGCCACCACTGTGAGCTGCCGTATATGAGGTAATCGCCAGCCAATTTTTCCGATGAGTTGTCACCCAAGTAATTTGGGTGACTTGTTCATCAAGTAATTATTTTTGGATAATTTTCGGAAATTTCTAGATTTCTGAAAAATTAATTTTTGGGATTCCGGAAAAATTTTCAATATTCAATTAAGTTTATTTTTGAGTAAAAATTACTAGGTATGCTTAAAATAAATTTTAAGGGTATTTTGATAATTTTATGGATTAGAGATATTTTGATCATTTTATACATGTCAGAGACTAAGGCGTGTGCATGATTGTGGTTTGACAAGTTTTAGTTGAATGCTTGATTAGAATTAATTAGGATGTTTTGTGTGGTTAAATCTGAGTCTTTGTTTGTTGTTTGAAAATTGAGTTAAACCGATATCAGTTTTAAAATTGAGTAAATGAGAAAATTGAGTAAAATGAAAAATTGAGTAATTAATCATAATTTGAATAAATAGAGATTAAGCTCTAGTCAGGGGAGGTAACAAGTTCAAAACCTTCTGACTATATATTAACCGGACGCAACGAGTTAAAAATCGATAATTGAAGAAAATGTGTTAATCGAACGTAATGAGTAAAAATAGATTATCACATGAATTAAGAGTTGAGAAATTGAATAATGAGATTTGAGAAAAACTAAAGAAATATAATGGTTAATTTAATTGATTAACTAATTAATCTTTGTCTACAAAAATCTATTAGATGGAAGAATTACATATTTAGTATTTATCAAATACTAATTGCGACTCTTTGTGTGCGCAAATAAAAAGACAAAATGATTATGAACCTCGTGAGATTGCAGTTGCGAGAGATAATATACTAGTGTCCGTTTTGAGTCATTGAGTTATTGTCTTTTATTTGATAACTTAGATGAGTCTAAACGATATTGAAAAAAAAGATTGAGCTCTTAGGTTATTTTGATAATAATGTTTTGAGTTATAATTGTTGAGATTAATAATTATATTTTGTGTATTTGAGAATTGAGTATAATTTAATTTGAAGTTAATTAAATTATTTGAGTTAAAAATAAAAATCCGGTTTGCGAGTCAATAAATATAAAATTATTGATTAACTGAATTTTTTAAAAAACTAGCAATTTTTGATTTAGAAAATCGGGTTGAATTGTTTCACATTTCTTTTAAAGTTCTCCAATTTGCCAATTAGTCTTCCGTTTATGTTCTTTATAGGTGTAAAACAAATTACTTTTGATTAATTTTTATATTTATTATTTATAAAATACTTAAAAGTTATATATATATATATATATATATATAATAAATAATAAATTCAGTATATGTAGATGGCTCTATGTGGAATTTCAGTATTATTTTAAAAATAAAATTAGTTATTGTTTAATGCTCAACTTATATAACAATGTAAATAGAGCTTTAGATACTGAGGATAAGCTTATTTAATAATAACTAATATAGAATTATGATGATTATAAATATTACCAATTTTTTAAAGAATTAAAATAAATAATAAATTCTCAAAAAGAATTCTAATATCATTTATTATCTACGATTTTGAAAGAGTCTTATCTGAATAAATTTTTTTAAATTCAGTCAGTCAATAACATAACATTTGAACAAAACAATAAAGTTTACTAAATTATTTTTAGGGCAATTCTCATAAATACCACCAAATTAACTTTAATTTCCACAAATACCACTAAAATTAATTTAAAACAAAATTATCATTTAATAATTCAATTGAATTAAAAAATTAAATTATATTTTTGAAAAATTACACAAAACCCAAATAATAAATAATAAATCCAACCACTAAATACTCAACCCAAACAATAAAAAACGAAACTCAACCACTAAATACTCAACCCTAACATTAAATTAAAAATATGATTTTAATAAAAATGGTATTTCTGTTTAATTAAAGAAAATAATGTAATTTTGTCTCATAAACTATAAATGATGATTGTGGAAGCACAGTTGGTATAGTGGTTAAGAGCTGGCTTCTACACCAGATCTAGAGTTCAAAACCCAGAGAACACAGTTATTATAAATTAAAAGATGTAAAAACTTTTCAGAGGTTCCGGTGTGCGCAGATAATATCGTTCGTCGTGGTCTCGTGTTACGGGGATACTTTATCCATCGTGGGTATGTCGTATATTCAGAACCGCATGTCGAAGAGTATTTATGTCATGAAATTATCGTAAGTAGAAGATGTTCTCACATTCTTAAAAATCATTAATACTAATGATGTAATAGAATGAATTACTCTTATTTTTATTTGCATAACACATGATTTTGATTTAAATTTCTAAAATGTTTAATCAATAAATTCGGATTTTAAATGATCTTTTTACTAATATCAAAAACAAATCATTTTAATAGAGTTTTGAGAATCCTTAAAAAAATGGTTCTGTGTTTATTTAAATCTTGTTAATGTGCATGTTCTTGTGTCCGAATTATGTCAGCACTCGTAAAATAATTGTAAAATTTATGGTGTTGAGGCGAGTCTCACTACTTTATTATTTAATTTTTATTTGAAATCTTGTATGTTAAGTCAATCATAGAATTTCTGTTACTATTTATAATTTTGTAAAATAAATTTCTGAATACTATGTTACTTTTTGAATTTTGTAATTTTAATTTAAAATTACAAAATAAACTAATTTAGAAAAATGATATAATGAAGTATTGTTTTTTGTAATATAATGGGAGTTTATTTGCATTGGAAGTGTAGTTTAGGTTTAATAAAATTTTAGTTTAGATCATGTATTTACCTAACTTCATATATTTGAAATTTCATTCTTTTTAAAAAAATAAAATGATTTATTATTTAAAGCAAATTTATTTTAACAATGATAATATGCCTTTAATAGAGAGCAGAACAGACAAAACAAATTAAATTCTTATTAAATTTAAAAAAAAGAACTAAAAATGTCATAAATTAAAATTTCGTACATGTTTATTTTTGATACCATGCATGTCTGTCTCTCAAATATGCCAGCATTCGTATAACGGTTGCAGAATTTATTGAGGGTACCGTAATTTATGTTATAATATTTTATACGTTGTCATTTTTGAATCATGTATGTTAAATCTATTAAAAAATTTAGTTTATATTTATTATAAATATCATATTTCTCTTGCAATTTTTAAAAATATCATTATGCTGGTAATATTTAACTAAACTGTCCTTAATAACAAAGTAATTATACAATCTTCTTAAACAGTGTTAACCTTAAATACTAAACCATAAACTTTATATACTAAACATTAAATACTAAATAATATATGATAGACCAAAATTATAAACCTTAAACACAAAATACTAAACTCTAACACTAAATACTCAACTCTCACCCTAAATACTTAATCATAATCATAAATATTCATTCTTAAACCTTAAATATTAAATTATAAACCAAAAATAAATTTAAACATTAATTAAATAATCAACCCTAACCCTTAACACTAATCTTTAAAACCTAAATAATAAATCTTAAGGGTAATTTAATATTATTTTAAATTTAAGTGGTATTTTTTAGAATTCACAAATAAATGTGCTAATTATGCAAAATGATAGATGTAAAATGATATTTGTAGCCATTTTTTTTTTCAATTTAAAATTGCAAAATACACTAATTTAGATAGATGATAAAATGAATTAACTTTTTGTTTTGTTTTTTGGCAGTATAATGCTATTAGATTGTGGGGTTTATTTACATGGCCACATGGGAATGTACTTTAGGTTTAAAATTGCACTTTAATTTATATAATGTATTTACTCGAAATTTATATATGTGGAATTTCAATCTTATTTTAAAAACCAACTGGTTATTATTATTTTTGGTCAACATGAATTATTATTTAAATCAATTTATTTTAACAATGTAAATATACATGTAGATACTAGATACTAAATTAGAAATAGAAAACAAAATAAACTTTTATAAATGATTAGTAAAAACAATATTTTTAACTTTTAGAAAAAGACACACAAGAATTGAAACGGTCGAAACTCATTTAACATCGTATTAACGTTTATTTAATTTGTGATACCATGCATGTTTGTGTTTCTGAAATACGTCAGCATTGACAAAACGCTTACAAAATTTATGGTGTTCATACGAGTCCTACTATGTTTTTATTTTAAAAAGTATGTCTTATGTGAATTTTGAATCCATATATGTTAAGTCTACTAGTGACAATGATTTTGTTTTTAGGATCCCTAAAATTAGTTAAAACCATGCTCTTCATTATACTTTTGGATTTTGAATCTAAGATTACAAAATATATTAATTTAGATAGATAATGTAACATCTTAAATTCTGGTATACCGGTGAATGAGTAGAGATTTAAGATATTTGATTTAGCTATATGTGTCACCAAATTGCACTTATCTGTTCGGTCAACCATTCTTTCAAAATTCTCCAGTTAAGTGTGTTTAGACTGGAATAGTTCTAGGATTGGTGACCTATCGGAAAGTGATTGTCGGTATTGTGTAAGTGAGGTCAACGCATAGAAAAATACTATGTGGTGATTTGTAGAGACAGTAAATAATGCACCGACCGTCGGACGAGAGTGAGGTCCAATAAACCTAGAAAGGACGTGGATGTCCATGGGCCTATAGATGACAAAGGATCGTCCACGAGCCTAGAGGAAACATTAAGATACTCATGGACGGTGACGATCGGGATATTACATTTGGTATCATAGAGGATGTGTCAAAGTAGTTCTAACCTAGGAGGCAATCTTAGTGCGCAACGTCCTCGTTACGCTCTTTGAGTGGAGGTGATTGTAACATCTCAAGTTCTGCTATAGTGGTGCATGAGTAGAGGTTTAAGAGATTTGATTTGGTTACCTATGTCACTAAAGTGCACTTATTTTTTCGGTTAACCATTTCTTCAAAACTCTATAGTTAAGCGTGCTTGGACTAAAGTAGTACTATGATGAGTGACATATCGGGAAGTGATTGTTGATATTGTGTAAGTGAGGCCAACACAGAGGAAAATATCATGGGATGATTTGTATGGACAGTAAACAAGTCTTAGGATCTTAGAAAAATAATGCACCACCCGTCAGACAAGGGTGAGAGGTCCAATAGACCTATGAAGGATTTGGAGATCCATGGATCTAAAGATGGCAAGGGGTCATCAACGGACCTAGAGGGAATATTAAGATGCTCATGGACGGTGGCGATCAAGATATTACAGATAACAATATGACAAAATATATTAATTTAGATAGATAACAATATGACTTAGTTTTATCTTTTGAGACAATATAAAACTAAAGGATTTGGGAATTTATTCTTATTGTGAGCGCACTTTATGTTTAAAATAATAATTTACATCTAGTTATGTTATTTAGGTGGAATTTTTATTTGCCAATTTTTGTTTTCTGCAATTATCTTAAGTAGGCTTTTTACGGATTTGAATATCCGGTTTTTTTGTTGGATCCGGACCAGGATATTCAGATTCGTAGCCAAATATCCGGATGAATCTGGATATCCGTTTATTTTATTTTTTTAAAACAGATATTAATATCCGGTTACAAATTGAATATCCAACTCCGGATATCAAAACATATTTGGATATCCGTTTCGAAAAAACGTACTATCCAAATCCATGTTTCAGTATCCAGCCGATCTGGATCATTCTTAAGAAAGCTAATCTTTAGTATTCTTCTTCTATAATGGTTTTCAAAACTATAAACACAAATTTTTTTGAAGCATTGGGTTTTATAAGTAAGAACAAAACGGATAGGATTTAAGAAAAAAGAACGGATTGGAGTAGTCCTGGTTTGGATTTTACTATTATTGTCTGTATTATTTTCTTACATCACTATTGTTTGGTTTGCTTCTGTTATTACACAAGAAAAAAAAAGTGAGAAACTATTGAGAAGAAAGAGAGTGGAGGGAAAATGTCAAGGCTGGTCCAGCTCAAATCGGGTAAATACTTTTTTCAAATACCAACTTTGTCCCTCCTCTTCTTGAAAATCTGATTGTCACATACCCTACCAATTAGACAATGCCACGTGTACATAATATAGACATGATGGTGGGAGAGGACAACAACATGGGAGGCACATGATTTTGTGTTTATTATATTTGCAATTTTTTTACACAAACACTGGCAATGAGATGTTTGCGGATCCATATTTTAACTTTTAAAGCTTATAATAAAAATAGATTTAATTAAAAATAATATGTGGACCTTTTTTGGAAAAAAAGAAAAGAAAATGAATAAAAAGAAAAGAGAGTGAAGAAAAGTGGGCTTAACAATTATTTGCTGCAAAGTTAGAAGAGGCTTCAGCTTTATTAACTTCTCCTTTGCTTTCATTCTCTCTATCTATCATCATCTTCCTCGTAATCCTCATCATTCACACCTAGTTGCAGTTTAAAAAAAAAACACTGCTTCTTTCTTTTTTTCCTTCTCATCATCAATGGTTTTATGAGAAAACAAACTGTAAGCTGGAGAGAAAGAGATAGAGAGGAAAAGATTCAAATCATCAAGATTGGTGAATCAAGAGATGGAACAAGGAGGTGATGGTAGTGGTGGTAATGAAGTTGTGGAGGAAGCTTCACCGATTAGTTCAAGACCTCCAGCAAACTTAGAAGAGCTTATGAGATTCTCAGCTGCCGCGGATGACGGTGGAGGAGGAGGAGGAGGAAGTTCATCTTCTTCATCGGGAAATCGATGGCCAAGAGAAGAGACTCTTGCTCTTCTTAGAATCCGATCCGATATGGATTTAACTTTTCGTGATGCTACTCACAAAGCTCCTTTATGGGAACATGTTTCCAGGTCTTTCTCCTCCATTACAATTATTGTTCTTCATCAATGGTGTTTTAGATCCATTTGCATGTGTTTTTTTAAACCTCATTTTTTTTATTTTTTTATGTTTATATATAAAAATAGTAATATATTCTAAATCAAGCATCTTCACCATCCCCAAGAAAATTAAAAGAACTGTTTGTTTATTACAAAGTTTGGCTCATGAGTTTCTGTGACGTTTTCGATTTTGTAAATCCCAAGAAAAAATTTTCGATCTAATAGTACCCATTATTTTTTTCCAGCTAATAACAACAAAAAATAAAATAAAAATACAGAATCTGAATAAATTTTTTTCCATGATTTTTGAACAGGAAGCTTTTGGAGTTGGGTTACAAACGCAGTGCTAAAAAATGCAAAGAGAAATTTGAAAACGTTCAGAAATATTACAAACGCACTAAAGAAACTCGCGGTGGTCGTCATGATGGTAAAGCTTATAAGTTCTTCTCTCAGCTTGAAGCTCTCAACACTACTCCTCCTCCTCATCCTTCTTCACTCGACGTCGCTCCTCTCACCGTCGCTAATCCTATACTCATGCCTCCTTCTTCTTCTTCTCCATTTCCCATCTTCCCTCAAACGCAACCGCTTCAAATGCATAACACAATCTCTTTTACAACTACTCAACCGTTTCCTCTTCCAACTTCATTAGGTCCCACTTTTGCCGGAGTTACTTTCTCGTCTCACAGCTCATCGACGGCTTCAGGAACGGGGTCAGATGATGATGATATGGACATG
>KE159089.1:3137-19030 GCA_000411055.1 Leavenworthia alabamica | reverse complement strand
AAGAACGAGCCGCCTCTGCTTCTCGTGACGCTGCAATTATCTCATTGATTCAGAAAATCACTGGCCACACCATTCAGTTACCTCCTTCTTTATCATCACAACCGCCACCACCACCACCACCAGCCGCTAAACGCGCGGCAGAACCGCCATTATCAACTCAAACACAATCTCATTTCCATCAACCAATAATGGCGATTCCACAACAACAGATTCTTCCTCCTCCTCCTCCTCAACCTCCTACTAATCCTCTTCATCATCAAACCGAACTAAAACAACAAGAGATAATGATGAGCTCAGATCAGTCTCAATCATTACCATCATCATCAAGATGGCCAAAAGCAGAGATTTTAGCGCTTATAAACTTTAGAAGCGGCATGGAGTCAAGGTATCAAGATAATGTTCCTAAAGGACTTTTATGGGAAGAGATCTCAACTTCAATGAAGAGAATGGGATACAATCGAAACGCAAAAAGATGCAAAGAGAAATGGGAAAATATAAACAAATATTACAAGAAAGTTAAAGAAAGCAACAAGAAACGTCCTCAAGATGCTAAGACTTGTCCTTACTTTCATCGTCTTGATCTTCTTTACCGCAACAAAGTACTCAGTAGTGGTGGTGGCGGCGGTTCTAGCACTTCTGGTTTACCTCAAGATCAAAAGCAGAGTCCGGTCTCTGCGATGAAACCGCCACAAGAAGGACTTGTTAAGGTTCAACCTCATGTGTCAGCTTCAAATGAGGAAGAAGAACCTATAGAGGAAACTCCACAAGGAACAGAAAAGGTATAAACTTTGCTTTTTCCATTCTCAAAATGTGATTGGTTTTATGTTTCTTAATAATTGAAATTCTGATTTGTTGGAATTGAAGCCAGAAGACCTTGTGATGAGAGAGCTGATACAACAAGAAGAATCAATGATAGGTGAGTATGAAAAGATTGAAGAGTCTCACAACTATAACAACAACATGGATGAAGATGAAGATGAGATTGATGAAGAAGAACTAGACGAAGATGAGAAATCCGCAGCCTGCGAGATAGCGTTTCAGAGTCCTACAAACAGAGGAGGCAACAATGGTCATACCGAGTCATCTTTCTTGACAATGGTTCAGTAAAAAATCAAGAATCATTGGTATCAAGAAAACAAAAAATGTACTTATGTGTGCATAGTTTCTAAAACAAAACACCCAAAAACACATATCTGACACCACACAACTGAAAAATCAAAGTCTCGTAGATCTTGATTTTTCAGTAAATACAATTCTTTTTTTTTCACATTCTTTCCCTTTTGTTACTTTCTTGTTTGTTTGTTTTCATTGTTTTTTTCTTCAACACCACCACCCACCCACATGAACAAAAAAAAAACTAGCTAAAAGGTCTTTTAGATTATTTTGGAGTTGTAATTCATCTCACAGTTTTTTTTCCTAAAACATTTGTTGATTGGTTAATTGGGGAATAAAAAGTATTTTTCTTCTTCTTCTTCTGTTTATCAAGATAAAGTAATAAAGACTTGAGAAACATATATGCATACTTTAGTTACTGTTATTTGAATTGATAGATGATTAAGATTGGTTTATTCGTCCTTTAAATAACTTTTGTGTGTTTGTTTTTGACTGAGAAGAGAGACTCATTGAAAACCATAGTTTTATGAGAAGAGAAGAAGAAAGAAAGAATCTTTGTGTTTTAATGTTTTATCCTTTTTGCGGCGCCCACAAAAACAATCCGATAAGCCATTATTCATTTGGGTGTCACAATCAGTTAAACAGAGTCGCTCAAAGTTTTGTTCTTTTGTTTCATCTTTTTTATTTTGCCTTACAATCAAAAGCATGTGCAGCTTTTTGTACTTACAACGACAAGACTCGTGCCACTCTCATGTTAACTCATTGTTCATCTTCTATTTTCTCTTTCTTTTTTACCCTTTTAATTAATAGCTTAAAAAAATATTGATTTACTCATAAAAATAAAAGCTGGTAAATTTGTTAACAAATAGAATATAAAAACTAGTGAGGGCATTTCGGGTTAGGTTTGATTCAGATTTTTTTTTGTTTTTGAATAATTTTTTTTGAAATATATTAAAAATTAAACATAAACCGATTTAATTCGGTTCGATTTCTTCAGTTTTGATTCGATATTACAAAAAAAATATTCATTCGATATAGAAACTGATTACCAGAAACCAAAATCAAAATCCGAAAAAATTCAAAAAACAGAAAAAAATTAAAAAAATCTAAAAAACCGAAAAACCAAAAAACAAAAACTTTGGAAAACTGAATCGGAAAAATAAAACACTAAAAAAATTTAAAAACCTTTGTATAATTCGATTTATTTTGGATAAACCCAAAAAAAATGAAACCCAAATCCGAAACCGAACCAGAACCAAAATATCTAATCCATAAATCGATTCAATTTTTCAGATCGGTTTTAGATTTTGGGTTCAATTTCGAATTCGGATTTATGAATTGAGACAGCATGATCACGCTAAAAAAAATAAAAAATAAAAAGATAAAAAAGAAAAGAAAAGATTCTGTATCTTTAAGATAGAGAGAGTAATAATGGAGGAAATGGGAACAGGTAAGAAAGAGTAAGTACCACTTTGATTGCCAACTTGCTTTCACCTCTTTGTGTCTTATACAGCTGCCCCAACGTGCAATCATTTTTTCATTTATTTTTTTATATAAATGTATGTATTTAATTATACATTGTCATTTTTAGTGTATATAATACACCAAGAACCCTGTCCTACCCATGTGCCTTTGTTTTTTTTATTAATTAGACTTTTTGTTTAATTACGTATATTGAAGGTAACCCAATCAAATCCTCAACATGTAATCAACATTTTCACATGTCATAAACTTAAATAATATTTAAGATCTGTTTTTATGCTTCTCACATGTAGTTTCCTTTTTTCTTTCTATTAGGCTTTGCCTCTCTTTTCTTCTCTACATACCCTAGTAAAAAAAACCATTTAATCTACATTAATCCTTAGCCTAAAGAGAATACATGTATCTAGCTAGACCCATAATTTTGTAAACTAAAATGAAAAAACCTAGTATAATTTTCTCTACGTATGGGCTGGGTAAGAAAGCTATATCCAAAATCTAAACCCAACCCAAAGCAGATTCAGATGTATATAAAATACCTCGATGGATATGACATGTTTTATAGTTCGAGTCTGAGGTTTAAATCCGAAATTAGAATGAACCTACAAAAACTCGAAGAACCTAATAATCTATTATCTCCTATTTTTGATAATTTTTTGGGTATATCTAACTTTTTCGAATGGTTGTCTGTTTTTATTATCGATGAGATAGAAATATTATTGAGTAATTTCAAGTATTTTATCAATATTTAGAGTAAGAAAAAAGCTGAACCAACCGTATCCGAAAATTAAATTGGGGGTATGATCTGATTTTAAATATATAATCCAACCCGATCAAACTCGAAAAGATTCGACTCGATCCCAAGCTAAATATTATAAATACTTGAAGGAAACTTATAAGTTATAACTTCGTTCCAGAATCCAAAATGTCTAAAATGTCCAAACCGACCCAACAAGAATAGCCTAATTATTCACGATTATTTTTGGATGTCCTAGACGAATTTTTTATTTTATCTTTAAACATGCTTAAACATATTTTAAACATAAAAAAATGCCCCTAAATGATCCTAAACTGTTGGATACCATAAGGTACCACCTATGTGGCATACCTTCTGGACCGACCCTGCTAACCAAACCGATCTTCAAATCCCTAACCTTCGAGGTTATTGTTTGGTAACCTTGACGAGTAAGCTACCCTTTTTCAATAGTGTCAAGTTCTATAAACAAAGACAAATATACAACTCTAATTTTAATATTTTTAAAAATCTAATAAATTGAAAATTCAACAATGTTAGTTGAAAGATTTACAAGACAAATTCAAATATCAAGTCCATTTACAAAAATAAAGAGCACTGTCTTTTTTTTCCCCTCCAAATCCTTAGGTCACTTTTGGCCCAAGAAAACAAAATTTATCAAAGTAAATAAATAAAAGGAAGAAAGATCCACAGTTGGGAAAACTATAATAAGTTAGTCAAGTTCTGCTCTGCTTTTACTTCTCTTCATCTTAGCCTTAAACCTTGACTTCACCATCAATGTCTCTACTGTGTTTATGAAGTTTCCAATCGCCATCACAATCAGTAGAATGCCACAAACCAATACCTGTCCCAGCATTCACCTTATCATCATATAACCATTATAATGTTTGTAAATGAGTCACAAGACCTAGCTAGTGACCGTGTTTTCGATATTCACAAGTTTCCATTATCAAACTATTTGTCAACTAGTGCTTGAATATACCAATCGCGATAATACACACATGCTTCCAGAAGAGAGATTAATACCTGCCATTCGGCGACTACCCCAGTTAACACAGTACTAAGCAACTGCAGTCCCACATATGCTTCAAAGCCCTGAGCTTGCCAAAGCAGAATAAAAACATGTTTAACTACAATAGGATAAACAAGCTTATAGTACAAGTCTGATGTTTCCTTTGGACCCGTGAGAGCAAGCAAAGATCTTTTCATTATTTAGACCATCTTACAATAGATACTTGAGTTCCAAATATATCCTTATTGAAGCCACATATACGAATAATAGCTAATGATACAAACTAGTCTATGCAAGACATGAAGCTTTAAAGTAAAACTGTTACCTGTAAAGTGAACAAAATAGGACATAACAGCAACAATTGGCCATCTACGCCAGCTGTTTCTCCCCATACGACATCCATCCTCTTAGCCTATAAATTACCGCAATGCACATTTTTACAGCCATATCATAGTGGTGGATATGAAATAGGATTTGGAAAATGTAAATAGTATGGCACCTTTCCTAGTGCAATACGAGTGTATAATCTTTGGCGCTGATATCTATTTTGCAGAAGCATCGCAACACCTTGCATCATAGCCCATTGAAGGAAAAGACGCACTCCTTTCTGCAAGTAATATAGAATGATTCGTAACAATCTGCTTTGTAGATTTTACTCTGCAGCATATATGATAATAACCACTACCTGCTTCTGAACACAGTTTGGTTGACCTTTGATTCCCCAAGTGAGACTTACAAGTGCCATAGCCATTGCAGAGTAATGATGGTAAAGCCACCTAGAACAGCACAATCAGCCCAGAGGGGGTATACGTTGATAAGATCACCAGAGTCGTACACAAGAAAATCAGTTTAAATAACATGATTCACTTCAGATCAAAATCATCCACCCACTGAGGATTTATGGGCGACTAAGGTTTCTTATTACCCTCTAAATGATATAAAGATCTAATTATCCAACTGACAACAAAAATACGCAAACCAAACCATGTGGAACCTTCCACATTTATATTGCCTATAGAAATTCCTATCAGCCACTTTCATTCAGCAGTGCCATCAGTATAGGTTTGGACAGTTACCAAAAACAGAGTCAAAACACAAAGAGTATCCAAACATTGAATTGATTCAAAGAGAGTGCAGCTCTGCTCTCAAAGAAAGAGAGACCAACCAAAAGAAAAATGAACCCTGCTCTCAAAGAAAGAAGCAACCTAATGAATTAGAACCTAAGATTAGTGTAGGATAGACACAACCTATTTATCTAATTGAACTACTGTTATATTCCTGTGACTTAAGCAATAGCATTAATAGATGCATGACCTAGAATACTTCAAATTTAAACCAACGGATAAAAATGAAGAGATCAAAACAATACCATGAACGGATATCACTCCCATTGGCTCTCAAAACGTTCTCTCGCATAACTAAACCAGCATAAAGGAACAGAAGCCAAGCCTAATCAAAAGGAAGTTTACATGTTAACACAAAAATCTAAAACTCAAATCAAACACAACTACAACACTAGTATATACCTCGTAGAGCTGAACAGGGAATGCAGGCAAACATCCATCCCACACATAAGATCTTAATGTCAAAAGTATTGCAGGAAAAACAAGAAAAAGTAGAGCTGTTCTATCCTGTTTGTTTCCATGAAAAAGATAAGTTATTTTGACAGATCAAAATATCAACATTAATGGAGAAAAAGTGTAAAATTACTAACTCTGTAGCTATTGTATTCTTCTTTAACTTTAAGCTGTATATCTTTCGTTGAAGCTCGAACATTGACAGGTCCCAAAAACATTTTCATAAAGCGACCTACTTTCAAAGATCATAAATCAAAATGATACTAAAGTCTAATCCTTTTAACAATCTGAGAAGTGATATTATTGAAACCTTGAGGTTTTGAAGGAAGAAAAAACCAAGTATCCCCATCAGCAAGCATACATCTAGCTCGTTGTAGATCTTCATCAAGCTGTGTAATAACAAACAAACAAACAAAAAAGAATCAAAATTACGAAATTTAAGAATCGAGAAATAGAGATAAAAAAGATTTAACCTTTTCGAAAAGTTTGGGATCGAGATGTTTATCGGAGACAATAGTAGAATGAAGACGATGGATTGATGCGTCAACAAGGGAGGCTCTTTTGCGTAGAGAAAGCTCTTCTTGGGAAGAAGAAGAAACGAATGAGGTGGAAGAGTCGTGGAGGTCTTTAACTTCCTCCACGATTCGTTTTACTTCTTCTTCCATGAGATCGGACTTGTGGGTCTGAATAAGAGAGATGTGGTTTTGAGAAAGTTTGAAACTTTATTAAGGATTTGGTGTGTGTTTCAAATTGAAGATGTCATTAGATTTGTAAGGATCGATCGGACGGATCTTTTGACATGCTCTTCCGAAACCCTTCGGAGTCCCTACCACATCGCTCTCTAAGCTTCACTTTCCTTACTTTTTAAATTTGTTTTTTTTTTCTTCCTTTCTTGTCGGCAAATTTTAAAATAACTGGAACATTAGAAAATGTTATATTTTGCTCGTTTTTACGCTAAACGTAAATGGAGAAGTAAATTGGGAGGTTCAAGAAAATACTTTTAGGATTGTCATAGTGAGGTTTGTTGAATCTTAGAAATCCTTTCGAAATTAAACACAAGATTTTTTTTATTTCTATTAAGATCAGCAATGACAAAAATTATGATTTATTTTTTGAAAAAATATTTAAATACAAAACTAAAGTTTTTGTTAACCTAAATCCTTCACGTTTTTACAGAAATTACGTTTCTTTATCACGCCTCTTCTCTCTATGGCATCGGAGAAGGCACACTGTTTAATTTGGTTTTGCTTTTAGGAGTTCAATAATGAACCAAGGTTGGCGGATTGTGGTTCTCCAGTGGGTTAGACCCGATCTTCGAAACTCCTTCGATGTTCATATTGTCAAGGCTTTGCAGATCTGATTTCTTTGATACATGTTCTCGGTCGGGTTCTCTACTTTGGTCACTCGTTTTATGTGATTATTGCGGGGCTTCGTGATCTTCACGTTACTTTTGGGTTTCCATTGCAAGTGGGGATTTCGTCGGTAATCTCAGTCCTTCTTCTTTTTCTTCCTTCACCTTTTTTTCTTCTCCTTATTTCTTTTGTTTTTCTTTCTTATTTTTTCTTTCCCAAAACAAACTTATTTTTATTAAAAATCAAACTAGCCACAGAAATTTTCGTAATTTTTTCGTGGCTATATGAAATTTGTTAGAGAGAAATTTTCCTCTAAAAAAAATTGAGTTAGCCACGAAAAATTACGTGGCTTTTNTTAAGCTAGCCACGAAAAATTTTGTGGTTTTTCCGTGGCTAATTTTGGCCACGGAATAAATTCGTGGTTTTTTCGTGGCTAATTTTAGCCACATATTTATATTCGTGGCTTTTCCGTGGCTAAATTTAGACAAATTTGTGGCTTTTTTTTGTAAAAAACCATAAAATTGAAAAACGGTTCGTGCCTAATTCGTAGCTATTTGAATTTTTTTACTAGTGACATGCATTTCTATGGATAATCAAATATTTGACCATTACAAATTCCAACCATTTGTAATAGATTATATACTGTTCTAGACATATTTAAAATTGGTTTGTAAGATATTATTTTATTATTAATAACATTTATCTAGACATTAATTTTGAGGATATTATTACCATTAACATGCATTTCATATGGATAATCAAATATTTACATTATCACATTTATATTTTGTTTGACTAAAAAACTTGACTTTCTTAGGGTTAACAGAAGTCAAGACTAGTTAACTTATATATAATTTAGATTTGATAACCTGTTGATCCAGTCCTTCTCTTACCCTTCACCACAAAACTCACCAATCTCTCTTTATCATATCTAAAAACTCAAACAAAACAGATTTCGAGGATCTATAAGTTCTTACTCTTTCTCTTCAATTAAATATTTAGATTTCTTATAAAAATGAATAAATTATTTTCTTCCTCCTTTGATGTAATCTAGGATTATAGTAATCGAGTTTTTTCGACTTCCAGTTTCATTTTTGTTAAAAAATAATATCTAGTTTCACCTATTCGTTTAAAACACCTTACCTGTTTCAGATCCATAAGTTTTGTGTTTTATGATGACAACTAAAGTTGTTTGGAAAAAGAAGAAGAAGATGAGATCGATGAAATGCAGATGTTGAATATTTCCATCAGTATTCCCAGGGATAGGTACCATTTTCCATAACTCAATTTTAATCATTAAAAATCATTTTAAATTAATTAAATATGATACATAGACATTGATAATGGATATATCTTATAAATGAAAACATTTAAATATCACCTAACTAGGTTGTATCAATAGTTGTTTTAAGCAAAGCATTATAAGACATGAAATCGAAGAAAATTTTATACGTACGTGCTTGGCATTTTAATGATTTATAGATTTATTGCTTAGTCTCTCTATCTATAAATAAATCAATTTATAGATTCATATTTTATTATGAGAAACTGAAATCAGTTGGTTGTGAGCTTTCCTCTAAGGGTTTTATGGCAAACGAGGATTTATAGATTTATTGCTTAGTCTCTCTATCAATAAATCATTATCTTTAACTCAGTAGATAGATCCATTCGCTATAAGTGAATTTTTATTTCAACAGTTGAATCACTCCAATAAGTGGAGAGACTTAACTTCCTTAGGGTTAACACAAATTCAAGACTTAAATAATTTTTAGTATTAATTCTTACTCAGAGATTTAATAACATTGGATCTAAATTAAACAAGCTATGTTAAGGCATATCTAGAAACAAAACAGAAATGGGTCTTGAGGAAAAGATTACCCGAGAGGTTAAAACGACACCAGAGAGAGAGGCTAGAGTCACAGGGTGAATGATACGTTGAGGACGAAGGTAGATTCTGATTGGGTGGAGAAAAGTGTAGGAGATAAGATTAGAGAGGGATAAGAGTAGATATGTTTGAGCTAATTTAGTGAAATTGGGGACTTGGTGAAGGTAAACCAAGATTTTACCGATGTTTAATCAAATAATCAAGGTCCTGTTGAAGATTGATTCAAATGCACTTTAATGAAAGGAGCTCAAGAGATGGGAGTTTCTATAATAAATTAGGAGTTTAAGTTTGTCTTTAATTTGGGTTTAATTTGGGAGTTACAAGTTTATGTTTTAATGATTGGAAAATCATAAGTCTCGGGGGTTAGATTTATTTTCTATAAATTCTGTAAGGTTCTTCTTTATCAGTGAACAAAGATTAAACCAAGGTTTTTTAGAGAGAATTCTTAGCAAAAACGTTCTTTCTATTTTCTTGTTTCTTTGTTCGGACAACTCTGTGACACAACAGAGATTGTGTGTAACAGCTGCGAGTGTTAGCAGTGTGTTTGCATATCGTTGTAGTGAAACAACGTGGTATCAGGGCAGCTGTATTGTAACACAGCGCCAACAGGTCCATACACAACAAACCATGATGAACGTCACTGTGCAATGAAGGGTTAAGATAGGAGTTTATAGTGGTGAGCCTCAAAGGCTTGGGTACAGAGTGGTTCTGAACCAAGTTTAAACCAGATAAAAGAGAGTAACCAGTTATGTTGCCAACAACAATGGCCAATGCACCGGCAAGTAATTCGAGGTCACCAAGTCGACCAAAGAAAAACATTGTCAGAAGGAACAAATTTTGAAAAGTAAAATTGTCATGGCGACGAAAAAGCTAGTGTGAAAAGAGATTTAGCAGTGAGCACCAAAGCTGTTCCAAAGCTAAATCTCTTGCACACTAGATTTTCTGATTGCTGTGACAGATTTAGTCCTCGACTTTTGTTCCATATGTTAATGTTTTTGTTTGGTCGACATCCTCTCCTCGAACTAGCCAGTGCATTCACCATAGCTTTCGGTAACCTAAGTGGTTAGTCTGTTTATCTGATTTATCTCTTGGTTCAGAATAAAAAAATGTTCTCAAGCTATATAAAAATACTTACTGGAGAAGACGTGTGTTTTACATAATCTTAAAAGAGAGACGCAAGTGTAAAAGTTAACCCTAATTTTTATTCAGAAAAAATGACGATATGTCCAATCTTTCGCTGGATTTGGTAGTAGATACTATGTAGTGTCCCAATAACTTCTCTAGGAGCAGTGAGATCTAATTGCAAATGATGGAATATTTTATCCAAAAACTGAATTTTATGTAAAGCAGAAGCAAATCATCAGTTTTAGGCTTCAAGATGATGGAATCCTCAAAGAAGACAGTAAATAATTTGTTGATCAATCATTACATAGGTAATAAAGTCGAGATATAGTAAGTCTTTTACTGCGATGATTTATTGCTATGCGACAAAAGGAGAAACTCAGGGCTCCTAGTTTGGAACCCGTATTTGGGACACAATATATGGATCCAAAAAAGAAACCATTACAACAGAGGTGCAATATATGCCCTCGATATGACAACAACACCAACCATATGATTTTGAGATTTTCCGACCAATAAGGCTACTATGAAATTTACAATTTCAAGTCTAACTCATGGAATTTAATTGACATCACTCCCAACTGAGAGTAAGGGTGATGATCATGGCAGACCATTAAATGGAAGTACCTACTTTTTGTGTAGTGATGAAAAGTTAGAGTAAGGGTATGGTTTGTTCCTCTGTTTTGATTCTACAAAGGAGAGTGAAACAACCTCAACGCAATTTAAACAACTAAACCGTTATAAACTATCAGTTCTGAAAAAATTCTAACAGCAAACAAAATTCAGCAATAACCAACAGTTCTAGACATCATCTAAACTCAAATTTTGAACAGTAGTAGACAAACTAACTAATAACCCCACTTAGTTATTGTAACGTCCTTGATTTTTAAAGAGGTTTTAGAGTTACTTTTTTGTGCTTTTGGGTCTTTGAGTTGGGTTGATCCGGTTGCAATTTGACTCAATCATATTTAAATCCTAAAACAGTAAACTCTATGTAACATCCATGATCCGGTTTAGGATCACAAAATCGTTATAGGGTTATAGTTTGCCTAATTTGGTTTAATGAAATGGTTTATCAATCTTAGGCAGGTCCGTTTATTGTGATATTGAACCGGATGAATCAAACCATAGCGTTTAGACCGACCAAAAAACCGAGGTTTGATGAGATTTAATTTTTGGAGTTTCTGAACGAGTTGTGCGGAATTGAGATTTGTTGCTGTGAAGTTGAGTTATTGGCCTTGAGCCGAACCCTATAAGTAAGTCCCTTTTTATAAGATGGATCAGAGATTTAATTGAGAATTGGACATGTAAACCCAAAAGGATTAATTAAATAATTAAAAGGAATCGAGTTTGGAAAACCCTACAGATTTTGAGTTATTAAGTGATTTAAGGAGTTGAGTTTTAAAAGCCCAAAAGATTAATAAAATAACTAAAAAAGAGTTGGACTTGGAAAATTTTACAGTTTTAATTATTATGTGAACAACTAAAGTTGGGCCTCAAAGCCCAAAAGAGATTTTTAAGTGATCACATAAGGTGGATTTAAACCTTACATGGTTTTAATTGTGATTTAAGCATTTTAGACCAAAAAGACCAAATATTTGTTTAAGTGATTTGTCTTAATCACGTAAACAATTCAACAAAAGAAAAAAACCTAAAGAAACCCTAGTTATTGTTACAATTTTTGTGGAAAATTTCAAAGAGGGAAAAAGAGGTTCTAAGTGTGGCTCAAAGAAAGAAAGTAAAGTCTAAACATGAAGATGATGCAGAAAGAACATAAATATCGTAGTACAAAACATGTTTGACATAGCAAAACTATTCCAAAGGGTTATAAATTTGAGGAATTTTACTTAAGCTTTATATCTAGATTTACCAATTTACGAATTTGAATTTGAGTTCATATTCTAAGAGTTATTCACATTTTTGTGAGGTCTTATATTGCTACGCGATTTAGATCAACAAGTATTCAAAGTTAGATCGCGAATTGATCTATGGTCAGATCCTTGAAATATTTTGTGAGCAGCTTCTACACGTCTAGGGGTTGATTTGAACGGTTTGAATGTGAATTGAACGGTTAGATTTCGTTTCGTGACTTTATCTTTGAAGATGATAGTTTCTGTAAATATTTAGACTGTTTTAATTTAGGTAGAAATCAGTTTTGGAATCCTGAAAGAGTTTCTGAGATTTATTTGAATTATTATTGTGGGAAAAGTTACTAAGTGTTACCTAAAATATTTTTAGGGACATTTTGGTGTTTTTACGGACCAGGGGTATTTTGGTCATTTTGCGACCAGGGGGCGTATTGGTCTTTGTACACACTTTCAAAGACTAAAGTGCGTGCATGACCTGGTTTGATAAGTCTAATTAGTTGCTTGAATTGTATTGATTGTGGTGTTTTATGTGGTTGAGTTTGAGTCTTGCGTGATTGATTGAGAATTGAATTAAACGGGTGTATAGTCAGCGGGCGTAACGAATAAAAACCGTCTGACTAGTTGAAAACTGGACGTGACGAGTAAAAACCGAATTTAAGTAAAATTTGATAATTGGGCGTAACGAGTAAAAACNCGCTGATCATCGTCAGACCTTCTTCATCTCTTCTTTTCCTTCATCTATTTCTTTGATCAAGTAAGGTTCCTTGATTATTAGCAAGTCAAATCAGATCTGTTGGTGAATATGTGTTTAGTTTTCAAATCTGTTTTTGAACAGGTTGATTTGTGTAGATCTCAGTCCAATAATCACTTAGCCACCGCCGGTAAGAGAGAACCACTGCCAGTGACCAATCTGGTAAGTTATCGGGTTTGGGTTAATTTTTGGTATTGATTTGATTAAATCTGATTGGTTGTGGATAGATCTGTGATGTGGATTGAAATTTTGAATCAGATCTGCAAATTTTGAGTCACCGGAGCTGTCACACACCACCACCACCAGTCACGTGCCACCTTTATGCGCCGGTTACGCGCCGCTGTGAATTGCATATGCAGAAGTATTGTTGATCGGACTTCAGGTGACTGGTTATCCATGTAGTTGGATGACTTGTCACTGAATTTATTTAATTTTTGGGATTTTCTCACAAATTTCAAGATTTTCGGGAAATCAGTTTTTGGGATCTCGGAAGAGTTTATGATTCATTTGAGTTATTATGGGTGGGTAAATTACAAAGTGTTGCCTAAAATATTTTTAGGGGTGTTTTGGTAATTTTATGAGTCAGGGGTATTTTGGTCTTTTACATATCTTCAGAGATTAAGGTGCGTGCGTGACAGTGGTTCGACAAGTTTAATTAATTGCTTGAGTTATGTTGATTGTGTTGTTTTGGTGTTTGAGTTTTAAGTCTTGCGTGGTTGTTTGAGAAATTAAATTAAACCGGTGTCGTTTTAATATTGAGTTAAAAATTGAGTAAAATGGAGTAATTGAGTAAACTTTGAGAATTAACCTTAATTTGAGATTGAGTTCTAGTCAGCGAGCATAACTAGTAAAAGCCGTCTGAATAGATGAAACCGGACGTAATGAGTAAAAATCGGGCGTAATGAGTAAAAACTGGTATTTAAGTAAAATGTGATGTGCGAGCGTAACGAGTAAAAACTGCTCATCACATGTATGAGAAAATTGAGAAAAAGGTGATAACCGAGCGTAACGAGTAAAACTTGGTTATCACATAAATTGAGAATAATAATGAAAATTGACAATTGAGAACATATGGTTAACATGAATTGGAGAAATAATTACTCTTGTCTACAAAAACTTAGTTGACGGAGGATTGCACACTCAGTATTTATTAACTGATAGCGCCATTTCGTTTGCGTAGGTAAAAGAAAAAAAATAATGAGTTCGAGCTCGTAGGATTGCAGCTGCGAAGAGATAGTATACCAGTGTCGGTCTATGTGGTTTATTTATTTTGAGTTGTTTGAGAATCTAGAACGAGTCTAGGTAATATTGAGATTATTGAGTTGAGTTATATTATTGGATTAATAATATATTTGAGTTTATGAGAATTAATTAAGTGCAATTAATTATTGAGTTAAGAAGAATCCAGTATTTAGAACCGTATGAGATTATCGGTTAAGTAATAATTATTTTTTAAAAAGTAGAAATTTAGAGTCTAGAGAACTAGGTTGGGGTGTTTCAGTTTGGTATAAGAGCGAAGTTGTTTCTATGATACTATGAGTTTTTGTGTTGTGATTGGGTAGAATTGGTATACCATCTTCCAGCCTAGTGATTCTACTGTAAGTCTCAATTGAGTTATTTTATTGTTTTGACTATTGATTGAGTTGATTGAATTTTCAGATGGTAAATTCTGGAAGTTATGATGTGGTTATCCATGGTCGGAGTCGTGGTCGTTGTAACATCTGTGAACCGGTTAAGGATAAAAAAGTCGATTTAGAGTTATGGTTTGCCGAGTTTACTTTAATAAAATAGTTTGTCAATCCTGGCCAGAGAATCCAAGATGATTAGGAGTGGTCTGATGGAGAGGTGATTTAATTGGGTTTTGAAAACCCAAAATAATTAATTAAATGATTAGAAAGAGTTAGGCTTGAAAATCCTACATATTTTTAATTATGGATTAGTTATGTTATGGATTATTAAGACCTAAAAGAGTTAATAAGTAATTAAAAAAATTGGCGTAACATCCGTGATTCGGTTAAGGATCATAAAGTCGGTTTATGATTATGCTTTGCCGATTTTAGTTTAATGATATGGTTTGTCGATCATGGCCAGGTCGGTTTACTCTGACATTGAACCGAATAAATTGAACCATCGCAATTGGACTGATCCATGAACCGAGTTGTTGCTGTGGATTGAATTTTTGAAGTTTCAGAAAAATCCGAGTGTGGCTGTGTGGACAGATGGTGTTGATTTAATTGGGTTTTGGGAACCCAAAATAATTAATTAAATGATTAGAAAGAGTTGAACTTGGAAACCCTACAAAATTTTAATTATGCATTAATTAAATTATTAGTTATAAAACCCTGAATGAGTTAATAAATAATTAAAAGGAATTTGGTTTGGAAAACTCTAAACTTTTAATTATTATTAAGTGATGAATTTAATTTGGGCCAAAGCCTAACAATGATGTAATTAAATGATCTCAAATTAAGGACTAATAGGTTTTAAGGTTGTGAAATGTGATTAAGGAGATATTAGACCTAAAAAGCCCTAGGATTTAATAAGTGATTAGGGGATCACATAATTAAATCACAAATCACAAACCTAATCTAAAAACAACTCCCAAAAATCGCAGAGAGAGAAGAAAACAGAGCTAGCCACCGCAGACCTCGTTTTGCGTGCCAACCACTGCCGATCTGTCACCTCCGGCCATCGTTGCTCTCCTTCTCTTCATCTCTTCCATTCTTTCAATAATCAAGTAAGGTTCCTTGATTATTCACAGTTATTAATCAGATTTGAATATGTTTGAATTGAAAACTCAGATTTGGTTTTGATTATGGATTAATTATTGTTTCAGATTGATAGAATCATAATCATCATTGAATGGAATCATCTCCTTTAAATCCATTAAAAATCTGTGAGTATGTGAAGGTTTTAGGTTGAATTATGATTCTGGTTTTTGAGTTTTTGGAGTTGTTATGAATGGTTTATGTTTCTGATT
>KE159088.1:4002-16837 GCA_000411055.1 Leavenworthia alabamica | reverse complement strand
CTCCTTAGCAGGCTTTTTCTTTCCTTTATGGTCCACATTACCAATTCCACTGGCCCATCTTATTTTGCAGAAATAGTCTTTGTTTGGTTGCTTCAACAGAAACACTCTTCTCAACGCCACTAGCCTAAGGTCCGAAGCCATCCTAGTTTTATCCCATGTTATCAGGTATTAGCAAAGGATGATCCCAGGTCTAAGGTCCGAATCCATCTTAGTTTAATCTCTAACACCAAAACAAACAAAGAAAACACTCATACCAAACTTGGATATATATACCAAGATAAATTCAATTGCATATGAAGTTTGAGTTCATAAAAATTAATATGTTGTCTTATACATCAAATATATAATAATATTACATAAAATCTAAGAGTCAAACTTAACTAGTGTTCTGACATAAAAAAACAAGTAACAAGAAATTTACAATCATTTTTTTCTTGGAAAATAAGAACTTTTCGCATTACAGAAGTATACTAGTATATCACCCGCTAGCCTCGTATCGCGAAAAAAATATATTTAAAATATATAATTTTACTTAAATTATATGAGTATATTATTTAATATATATTAAAGAGATGGTAGTGTATTTTATATATTTTTTGTTCTTTATGTAATTTATAATATGATTAAATTATACTATATGTGATATTTGTTTATTTCGATAATATAGTTTCGTAAACACATTGTTATTATAGTTAATATTATATATATAAATATATATTAGTAAACAATATACACAAGACTAAATATAAATAGATTTATAAAATATGATGAAATATATGAAAAACATAAATAAGAGGTGAAATATATGATTTTATATAGTTAAGAATTTATAGTATATGGAATTTATTATTCTTGGTGATATATATATGAATAATAATGTAGGTAGAAGATATAAATATATTGTTGAGTAATATATAGAGCAATTAGGAAATTATATAATTACTATTCTAGACATTTTATATAAATATTAAAAATTCTATGATATTCCAGTGGTATAAACCGTAATATACCAACCTTTATTTATTAGTACTTCCCAAATAATATGTAGTAGATAGTATAATTAAGTCTATAAATATATATATATATATATATAGACCATTCAGATTAAGTTGTTTCTTAATTTACACTACCATCAAAATGGTAACTAATTAAAAAATGACGTGAAACCAATAGATGTGCACTTACTCATATTAGATGTAGAAAAAATATCAAAACTCAAAAGTCATGTAGACGACTTGATACCAAACACATAACATGAGACTTTAGTTGGAAGACTTTTCTAGAAAGTTTGAGGCATAGAGACGTTTAATAATATTCATGTGTCATTTTAGTGTATAACTGTGTATCAACCCTATCTTTGTTATAGGTACGTAGAAATTACTATGTGATATTTGTTGCATGTTAATTACTATGTGACGGAAACAGTTTCATAAAGGTTTTTATGAAGTTTTTTATTATGATTTGGACTTCAAATTTGACTTTAAAACATGAAAAGAAAGATAATACGAAATTTATTGTTGATTATTTTTACTGTGATAGTTGCGTCGATTTGTTGTTGTTATTTCCGTCAAGGTGAGAAAGTTTTTTACATTTTTCGTTTTGTTTAGAAACGTAGACGTGAAATCAATTAAACATACCAGAAGAATGAGAGTATGTTTAATTACTCTGATGAAAATATAATCTCAAGTATAAACCATTGGATTATGAGTCAAATCTACGTGTTCATCTATTTAGTTCGTGTTCGTGTTATTTGAACCCATTGGTGTTAAAGGCAAGAGATTGAAGAAATTCTAATGATTCTATTGATGAAAGTGATACAACATATATAGGAAGCTATAACAAGTATATCGGTGATATTAATAACTCTAAGTACTCTGTTAGATAGAGAGCATATCGGCAACTATACAGAGCATATTTATTGACTACTAAGTCAAATAAATGAACCAAGTAAACCGAGAATAACCAAACTTAACCAAGTTCCAATATCCCCCTCAAGTGGGAGCATACAAGTTCCGTATGCCCAACTTGATCCTGAAGTCATAAAAAGCATCCCTTCCCAGAGGCTTCGTGAATATATCGGCCAACTGTGAGTTTGTATTGACATGAGAGAGCTTGATATTGTCTTTGACAACTTCGTCCCTCACAAAGTGCAAATCAATCTCTACATGTTTTGTTCGTTCATGAAATACCGGATTAGTAGCTATATAGATAGCTGATTTGTTGTCACAATGAACTGTCATAGGTTGCTCATGACGTACACCAAGGTTAAGTAGCAAACCTTTCATCCAAATTAATTCTTCTGTAAGGAAGGCAATAGACCTATATTCAGCTTCAGAGGAAGATCTACTTACTGTATCTTGTTTCTTTGTTTTCCAGGAGACTGGAGAATCACCAACTTGGACCAGATAACCAGAAACTGAGCGACGAGTAAGAGGACAACTTGCCCAGTCTGAATCACATCAACCGGTTATGTGAAGACAACCAGCCGCTCGTAGCAAAACTCCTTGTCCAGGGTCTGATTTTAAATATCGAACCAACCTTGTTGCAGCAAGCCAATGATCTTCCCGTGGAGACTTCATAAATTGAAAGAGAACATGAACCGGGAACGCTAAGTCAGGCCTGGTCACAACAAGATAGATAAACCGACCAATCAATCTTCGATATCTTGTTGGATCTGACAACAAGGGTGAAGTGGACAAAGCCAGTTTGTGATTCTGCTCAAGCGGAAACGTTGCAGGACGAGCGGCTGACATATTCATCTCTGAGATAATATCTAGAGCATAGTTCCTTTGGCACAGATAAATTCCAGATTCATTCCTAGCGACCTCAATTCCAAGAAAATATTTAAGAGGACCCAAATCTTTCATATAAAAGCATGAAGATAGATATTCTTTAAAATGTTGGAAAACCAGCAGCGTGGTGCTTGTCTCAAACCATAAATTGACTTCTTTAAGAGACAAACCTTGTTTGTACCAGATTGTTGAAAACCTGGAGGAAGCTTCATGTAAACCTCTTCTTCTAAGTTACCATGTAAGAAGGCATTATGTACATCCATTTGGTGGACAATCCAATTCTCTTTAGCTGCTACATCCAAGAACAATCTAACAGTGTTCATTTTGGCAACAGGAGCATATGTTTCACCAAAATCCTCGCCTTCGATTTGCTTATTCCCAAGAGCAACTAATCGTGATTTAAATCGTTCAATTTTACCATCGGACTAAAATTTCACCTTAAATACCCACTGACTTCCTATTTCTCTCTTTCCCGATGGCAAGTCAACAATTAACCACGTTTCATTTTCTTCTAATGCAGCAATCTCTAATCCCATCGATTTTCTCCATCTCTCATCAAGCATTGCTTGACAAAACGACTTAGGTTCCTTTGTTTCTAAAACAGCAACCATATAAGCTATGTGTGATTCAGAAAAACGATGAGTGTCATCGGTATCGGAGAGTGGAAAAACAATTTTACCACTTGCGGCAACTGTTTCAGCTACTGGAGACGTTTTTGGTTTGCTTTCTGCTAAGTTTATGTTAACCGGATTAGATTTCACTACAAAATTCTTTAGCGTAACCGAAGGAGTCTTCCTCCTACAACCACGGCCAAGTTGTTCCTCTACTACCTTAGGTACTATCGAAGGTTCAGATCCGGACGAGTCTCTGGCTGAGGAACAGTCTCTTGCTTCGTGGACAGGATTAATAACTTCAGTGGACTCATTGGGCTGTATAGCAGAAGGCCTGTGGACAATAAAAGCGACAGGTTGAATAGCATTTGTGGGCTGTAGGCCCAAATCATCTTCATACAAGCCTGCTGTCATTGGTGCCCATAACTCAACATTACTTGTATATGTTTCATTGATCATCGTCGGAACTGAAGGGGCATAGGGAAAGCTTGTTTCAGAGAAGATCACGTCCCTCGAAACAAAAAATACTTTCTTATCTAAATCAAACAATCTCCAACCTTTTTGTCCATAGGGGTATCCTACGAACAGGCATTTACGACTTCGTGACTGAAATTTATCTCTTTTTGTTAGTTGGTTATGAGGATAACACAGATTCCCAAACGCTCTCAAATAATCATAAGAAAGAGCTTTCTTGTACATGTATTCATAAGGTGTTGCATTGTTCAGAACTGAGCTAGGTGTTCGATTAATAAGGCAAGAGATTGAATAAATTCTAATGATTCCATTGATGAAAGTGCTACAACATATATAGGAAGCTATAACAAGTATATGGTGATATTAACAACTCTAACTACTCTGTTAGATAGAGAGCATATCGGCAACTATACAGAGCATATTTATTGACTACTAAGTCAAGTAAATGAACCAAGTAAACCGAGAATAACCAAGCTCCAATATTACTGTCTCGTGTCTAAATGATTTTTGGTATAATTTTAATGCGAAGGAAGATGTTAGTTTTAGACATATATAGCCTCCATGGTTTTATTGATAGATAGGCATTGTACTTGTTGAACTAGTTCTTAAGATTAGATTATACAGACATGATTTATCTACAAGTGGAACAAGATCGTGTATATAACTACAAAACACAAGCCTTAATTATTAGCCTACCTTTTTATACAATAGCATTTACCCGTAATTAGTAGCAAAGTTAAAGAACGTATCTTCTGGTTTAATTCATTTTGGATTCTTTTATATACATGTTAGAAACATGAAGAAGCATTATAATCAAAACTCTTACGAGCTGCATGATGTTCCTACCTATTTTGACCTGTTTAAATATACATCTTATGATAAAAGGACAAAGAGTTACAGCTAATGTCTTGTTAAATCTGTTGTATAATTATGAAAGTATGTAAAATATATAATGTAATTAAGAGAGAGAGTAACTGAGAACTAACTGGTTGTTTTTGTTTTTCATGTCATATGAATCAAAAATGTTTTTATACACTTGGAAACGAACTCAGTTTTAGATTAAGGTCCATTACTATGGTAAGCCCCATATTTTATATTGACTTCGGGCTTGATTTTTTTTCACGTTTATGTCTAAGCTTTTTTTTTCAATTTTCAGGTTTATGTTACATTATTTTAATTTTAAAAAAAATTAGGAAAGTCAGAATTATTTTAAAAATTTAATTTGCAGCATAAAAGACGATTTTGTTTGCGTTTTATATAACTTTCTCGTCGTACAGTAAATAATAATTTGTGTATTTAATTGAGTTAATAAACACAAACGTACACAAATAAAAACTTACGTAAAAAACATAATTAAGATGATGAATAATAGCGCTAAGTACAGTATATATCGTTTCATAACAATTCAAGCTATTAACCAGAATTGTCTAGTACTTAGTAAATCTTAAGACGATCGTATAAATGATTTGACTGTCCACTTCTAGGAGAAACAAAATTGTTATATTCCAAGAAAAAAAAATAAAAGTAGGAGTTAGCTTCAGATCCATAATATAAATATAACATATGTGTTTTCAATGATATTACTGGACCATATGATACGCGCCGAATAAATGAAATTTTGTCAACGAGGGAGACGCTTTGATCCAAATGTCCCCATCTTGACCACACCATAGTCTCCTCCTTTGTTATTTTTTCAATTATTAATTGAACTTATAATTTTAATGTGTAAAGATACTTTTATGACACATGTGAGGTTTTTTTTTATGCATCTGTTTTGTGTCCGTACATTATTGTATTCGTATTATATTCTACTGTACTTCGCATTACATAAAGTTGTGATTTAAGAACATTCATCGCGTAAGACATAATTGCATATATGTTATCCAAAAGAAAAATATAATCCCTATAGGAAGTGTGTGTATGCTGAATTATTTAATTGAATTTTTAGTCATGATATATATTGGTTTTAAAAGTCTATAGAGCTGTTGAAAATGAGATATTTATTGGTACAAATAACTGGAAATCAATACTATATATGTATAACAAACGATTTCATCAATACAACGTTTTGACAAAGTTAGTATATCTAACTTAAAAAAATGATTACACAAAACGGATGTAGCCACATAGCAATAAAAGTACATCAAAATAAGTGTATTTAATTATATTTTTCTACTTAACTCTTAGTATTTGCTAACAAATCATTAACTCGTGTTATTAAAATTTGTGATATTAATAAAATCTTTCAAGTGACTTAGGCAAAGAAGGTGGGAATCATGTGCCATAATGGTTGTCACCTCTGAATTCATCACATATGTGTAGGGTTCAAACCCAGCACCTCACGTTGTTAATGAGGATATTAAAATCATTAGGGCAAGAGAAAAAAAAAAAAAAAAAGACTTAGGCATATAGGGTTTCAGAGTATTTTTCTTATGCCTTTTCTAAATTTAATAACGATATAAACTATATACTTTACAGCAGAAAACTTGAATTTGCTGCCGGTAGACCGACCGTTTTAAATTAAAAATTTTAATACGTTTTAATTCTCTTAAAAAGTGAATAAATTTATAGGAAGACCAAGTAGTTAAAAGTCCATTGACCTCAAAGTCCAAAAGCAATTAAATAATGTGAAACTATGAGGAGAAGAATCTATCAAACATGGAAATGGCGGGCAATCCTGGAAACCGATAAATATAATCCCATTTTTTAATATTTATTAAATACTCGAGTATAACAACATACGAAGACAATTCTGTAAGCCTGTGTCATTTGTTTCATCCAGATCTTTCTGTTCTCTGGTCTATATAATGTTTGTTTTGTCTTTGTCAAAATATGTCCGAGTTTTAGGAGCAGCACATAATTAAATAATCATTTTTAGTGTTAAAAATGAATTAAAAAATATATGGTTTAATTCTTCTACCAATTATAAGGCTGTATACTTGGTCAATCAACCACATGTGATGAGACCAGTCTGAGTATCTGCAATATTGGGTCGGACATTGTTTATTTATGAAATGTGGTTATGAATGTTATTTTACTCTTTGTACGCATCAGACCATCATACTATGAATGTTACTCTGGTTTCTTGTTATGAAACTATATATACTCACTTTCCCAAAAATCTTTTCAAAACAAAATATTCATTTTTTTTAAAGATCTACTAATATGCCACAGTCTTTTCATCTTTATCTGTTCATGCTAATTTATTTTTTAATTTTTTAATTAATACAAAAAACTTGAACGACTCACTAACATTTTCGTTTTTTCATCACTAACTAAAAATCCATTTAATGGGATCACTAGAAAAGGAACAAACTCACCAACGATGGGTTCCTTATTCAAGAAGAAACAATAGGTATAATGCAAATAAGAATATTGGATGTTTAACAAAAGAATAAAGATGTCATGAATCTTATATCTCAAGTCTCAACTAACTATTAATGTAGTCATTAGTGAAAAATAGATGATTTTAGGAATTGATTAAAAATTTGTGTAGATTGAATCTGTAGACAAATACTAATATTTATAAGAGAGATGACGGCGTTAAAAAATATTGAAGTTGTTAACTTTTTTTGTTTGTTATTTATCTTCTTCTTTGTCACTAAATTTGTTAACTAAATTTATCCTTAAAAATCTGGATGAGTGATATCAAATCCATAACTAGACACTTTAACCAAAATCTAACAAGTATATTACTTAAATTAGGCAAAAAATATTATATTTTTTACAAGATTATCATTCTAAGTTTTAACATGGATTCATCTCTTAATAAATATTTGCATAAATAATGTTGTATTTTTAATCAAAAATAAATAACAAAATAATTAATACAAGATTTTTTTAAGATTACATTGACTACTTTAACAGTATACATATTATTTAATTTTATATATAATGCTTTAACTAATTTTATTAAACTGTAAATGCCCGAATTACCTAGTGTATTGATGAACCAAAAAAACAAATTTTATATTAAAGAATTAAAGTACTAGTTGGTTGATAACTAATTTTTTCATTTGCTTTATCAGTAAGTAGATAACTGATTCTTACCACTTGCTTAATTAGTAACTAAATAACTGATTAGACTATATTGAACCTTAAATTTTAACACTGTATATCAAATAATGTATTTAAAATATAACATTAATATTATATTATTATAAGTTTTAACTTTATTATTAATGTCTATTTTCTAACTTAGTATAAACAACAAAGAGATATCAATAAATAAATTTAATATAAAGGTATATAATTGTTTTACATTTGAAATATTTTCTCTTGTGACAGCTTGTCTACTAATTATTGTTAAAAAAAATAGACAATATAAATACTTGTATATTTAATATATCTCTTTTTAATTAGCTGAGTTGTGATATTTAGTTAAAGCTAATATTTGACCCAAAAAAGTTAAGCTAATATATTTAGTTTCTTATACTAAAATTATACAATTTCATTTATAATTATTGTAATTTTATAGATAAGAAACAAAGACATTGACACTTGTCCTGATTTTGTAACTTTATTTACCATGTCTTGACCATTTACAATTTGTTGACCAATATAAGAAGGAAAAAAATATATTCCCACAAACAAAAGAAGATAAAAACAACATGTGTCAAAAACCGTGTGGACTATTCAGATTTGCACATTAAAATCTATGACCATATATTAAAAAATAATATTGACTTGAAAAAGTTCAAAATAAAATTAATGAAAAAAGCAGAAAATAACAGTCATAGTTATAGACTATCCAAAAAAAGGAAAATAAAATATATTAATTTTTGACCAACAAAAAATATAATACTAAAGACCATATCTCTATCGTGGAGACAAAAATATGATGCCACGTAATTAAGACAATAAATACATAAAAGATAAAACTAACACTTGGCAGTTTTTCTTAGTCAAAACCGTTGTTGACTACTTTATAAATATAAATCCGACACAACTCACATTTCCACACACCAACCAAACCTATTCATTTCTTCAAGTTTTTGTTTTTTTTCCTCATGGCGCCGATGACTAAGAAAGCAGCAGTCAAAACCAACGTCGGAACCGGAGTTCACTACAGAGGAGTGAGACTGAGGCCATGGGGACGTTACTGTGCTGAGATCAGAGATCCATTTCTAAAGAAACGACTCTGGCTCGGTACTTTCGATACTCCTGAAGAAGCGGCTCGTGCATATGACCATAAAGCCATCATGTTGCGTGGAGCTAAGGCCATACTCAATTTTGCTGACTCATACAACATCCAGAGCTTGAGCCAAAACAGCACCGTAGAATCTGTCACTCCTCTGCCTGCTCCTGCATCGATTGTTGAATTTGACTCCAAGCATCCGTTCCATGGAAATATGTCGTTAGATGAGGAGGAGAATGGATCCGAATCGGCATCTACAGTCGTGGATCGTAGCCCCGAGGCTTCTGAGGGCCGTCGTGTCTTAAACCTGGATCTTAATCAACCTCCACCAACTGAGGATTAAAATTTGATAATTAAAATCTAATTATTTAGATATTTAATAATTCTAAATAATAATAAATTATGTTTCAAGTGGTGCCTATTGTTTTTGTCGGCACATGGTGATTATAAGAGTTTTAAGTGTTGTTCTAATCCGTGATATTAAACTCTTATAAATCTAGTTTTTCTTTTGATTCAGATCACCATAAATATAATAAAACTTTGTTTTCCCATCAATTTTAATCTTATAATTAACATATATTGAACCTTAATTAGATCTTATTTTTCGACAAATTAAAATCTTTTATTTATGATAAAAAATAAAAGCCCAATGTTTATGTTTTTATGTAATATAAATTTGGTTCATGGTAATTCGTTGTTGGAAAAATAATAATAAGGAAACAAATATATGAGTCAGATATGTGTCTTATACGTTATAAAGGAATCATGATAAGCTTTTAATTTTTTAAAGGAAAAAATATATGAGATTTTGTATGTTCATGCTTTTGTTGTTATAAGATTACTGAATTATTTTATCCTATACGGGAATTTACAGAGTAGGAGATTTTCTAATCTTTTGATAATATTCGTTTTAGATTTTAAGAAAATAATATTAGTGTTTTAAAAACCTATATTTTATATGTATTATCTAATGATTTAATCCGATATTGTAAAGCAATAGGAGTCTCCAGAAGCAATTCATTGGCATTAAAGACGATATAGAGATTGGATTCACGGCTTACTCTTGCCTCAAATGAATAGGTTGGTTTTGTATCGATTTTGATGGTGGCTGCCTAAAAATGGTTGAAGATTTTGCATTTGCTATGAAGTTGTGGCAGTTCCATTCAAGATCGGGGAAAGAAAAAGGAATAGAACAAAAAAATAGATGAAAAAACTGGCATATTTCATGTTCATTATAACGTTTCCTGTCCACATGAATGCCTCATTTCAAGCCTCACATATGCATTAGTCCAAAATGTCAAAATCTAAGAGTTAAGTATTCTTTTTCTGGGCAAAACCATGCAACCATGATTACTTTTACCTCTAATGAATTTAGTTACAATTCTGAATAAGATCCAGTATATATTTTTCTGGTAGATCACATATATACGATTCAACATGTATATATATATAATGTAACTAATAAATAAATGTATTCAGCAATAAATAATTTATTAATTTTTGGCTGCATATGATAGATTTGACTCAATCACATAGATTTTGCAAAGTATCTTGTAAAACAGATTTCTTTTAAATATGAACAAAAAGTAAAGTTATGTCCTGCCATAAAAGCATGTTTATATAATGTGGATTTTAAGCAGTATCCTTATTTTTGTAGCATAGTTTATCAATACCCTCCTTCTCCCCTTGTAAGGGTGGTGGCTCATGGCAGGTAAGGACCGGCTACTGACTACTGAGTTAGGTAATGTAAGTATCGTCTTCATGTCATCTTTGTTTTTTTAGACTTCACGAATGCTCTGTTGAGGTCTTAACCTCCATCACCAAACGACAAGCTCTCAGTAATATGTAAAACTGATCACCCATGCTTGTGTTTATTAGATTTGAAAGCAATGAAATGTGCGGCTTCACTCTGCTCCAACTAAGAAAACTCCTAAAATAATCATCAAGTAGATCTCAGAGTTCTTCTGACTTAAGGTCATAACTATGTTGCTGGTAATAGATACAAGCTTAATTTGCGTATTTGTTATTGTTAGAAAATGGTTTGAATTAATTTTTATTTAAATTTTCTACTCCAGAAAAGAAAAAGAAAAAACATTGAATTTCAATGAGCTTACGTCATGAGATGTGAAATATTAATATATTTGTTTCTACAATTTTGTGTGTTGTTTATACAAGCAAAAAGCATAAGGTTTATTAAAAATACCTAAAATTAAACAGCACCAAATTGTAATTGACAAATCGTGTTACCTTTTTGGCTTTTAGGTTCATTAAAAAGAAACAAGCAGATAGTGAGGGACAAGAGAGATTGTCAAAACGAAACGACAAAAGACCTACTAAGAAACACAAAAATAAACACTTAATGTTTTTTTAACAAGTAAACCCAAGTTTTTTTATTGTATAAAACACAAACGATGTCAGGCGCAGAGGCGTGCCTATATGGTTCAAAATAAACATTTTACTTAGGCCTCAAATATTTGATAAATTTAACATATTAATTTTAGTATATTTTATTTTAAATTTTATGTATTTTAGTTTTATTTTTAAATTTTAAATTTATCAAATATATTGAAAATATTGTTAACTATTGTAAAAAGTTACAACTTAAATTTATTGTCCAAAAAAATGTTACAACTTAAATTTATTTTAATTTTTATTGCTTAATAAAAATATACTACAGATGTTATAAAAATAGTAGAAAATTACCTTCATAAATTAAAATATAATATTAATTATTTTTATTTTATTTTAAAATAGATTATAATATTTATATCATTAAATATATATAAAGAAATTTTCTATTAGCTTTAGGTCTCTTATATCTTTGGCACGGCTCTGGTCAGGCGAAAGGACAATTTAGTTAGTTCCAATGTTTTCGTCATTTCAAGTCTATAGTTCTTTTTTTTTACCACATTGAAAAATATTTTATTGAAAAATCGTTCCAACCATACAAAGAGTTTAAGACTGTTGAAAACATCTTAAATGAAACATCTTCATAGTTGAATCATAGACATAGACCTTATCCACCTACTACATTCAACTTATCTAACAAGATATATGATTTTAACAATGTAGGAGCACCTCTTGCAACATATGTCTGTATGCGATGATCTGTAATTACACTATTAGCAATACGATTAACCGGATCAGTTGCATTGCTCCCCACCATAATCATGGAACAATCCTGTAGAATATGCATCAAATGATGGATATAACAGACATGGTGATCAAGAGATATGTCCCACGTCTCCCCCAATAACAGATTCATCAAGTCTGGTGCATCCATTTCTATAATCAACTGTTTGTATTGAAGATCGAGTAGGCTCTTCAGAGTCCACCAACATCCAATTGCATCTGCAACTATCTTGGTAGAGACATTTACAAATGAACCGCGGCTATGCATTAATGGCGTTCCTTCATGATCTCGTATGAGCCATGCGACACCAATCTGGTTGGTGTTTTCATCCCAAGCAATACCGATGTTACATTTGAGATAGTCTCGAGGTGGCGGATTCCATGGACTAGGAACCGAATCAATTATCTGATGAGTAAATGTGTTTGCGTTAAACCATTCTTCTGATTCATCCCAAGCTATCCATACAATACTTTCAATGGAGAGCCTTTTCTTCTCAAAAACAAATGAATTCCTTGCTATCCAAATATTCCAAATAATCCAAAGGAAGGCTCTTCGTATGTGTAATGGGATTTTATCATCATCTATACAAGCTAGAAGATGGTGAATGTTAATAAACATGGACGTTGATGAAAATCCTGATCGCGGATAAGGCATATGAGCTTCTGACCAAACCTCTTGTGCTACCGTA
>KE159087.1:15087-25922 GCA_000411055.1 Leavenworthia alabamica | reverse complement strand
AAAATCGATCGGTTCACTATTCTGTTACAAGCACGAATGTTACAATTGATCATGTCGCGTTCAAAATCAAAAGTATTAAATCCTTTTAATTAAAATTTAATATGTATTAATTAATAATTTAAATAACAAATGAATAATAATATTCATTTTTTCAGTGGAAGCATCATTCGTCTAGTGCTTAAGGGTTTAAACATTTTTACACCAAATCTAAGTTCAAACACAAGAAAATAAAATTTTATTGCAAATTAAAGAATGTAAAGATATTTGAGAGGTTTAATTGTGCACAAAAAATCGTCCATCATGAAAACTTTGTCCATCACAAGGAATACCGTATCTGAGTATTGTGGAGAGAGTTTGTACATCATGAGAATGTGGTACATATATAGAACCGCATATCGAAAAATTATTGTGTCGTGAAATCGTTATAAATAGAAATTATTGCATTGATGTAATTAGTAATAGTAATAGTAATATGATATAATAATCAACAAAGAAAAAAATACATTTTCAATTATTATAAAAATAAATTCTTAGAATATTAAACCCTAGAGTTGATTTAAGCATGTACGGGAAGTTGACTTGGTATATGTGATATAAGTCATGTTGACTTGGTATATGTGATATAAGTCAAGTAGACTTGGTATATGTGATATAAGTCAAGTAGACTTGGTAAACGTGATATAAGTCAAGTTCACTTGGTACACATAATATATCTCAAGTTGATAAGGCAATTAAGGCAATGACAGAATACAGCTACTCGTTTTGTTTCACTCTCATATATCACCCAAGTTGACAAGACAATGTAAGGCAAGGACAGAATACAGCTACGCGTTTTGTTTCATTCTCATGGACCAATTCAACTTTATTTAGACAGTAGACATTATAAGAAGCTAAGACTCTCGTTTTGTATGAACTCAAATCTACTTCTCAGAGGGAAAGCATTTTAAAGCCCTTCGGAATCAAAGCCGCTGGTTTATTGGTGAGAAACCTCAAACCTTGTCACTCAGTTTTCATTTTTTCGATTTTGGTTACCACGTAGTTTAGGACCACCATTGTCTGCTTATCTTATAAAACCACTGTTCATATCCAACATGGACAACTGTAATTTCAAGACAAACCCATTTTCAAATTACCGGAGATCGTAATCTAGCCATCTTTACTAGTCTGCCCCCACTGGACTTACTAAGCAGGTTGGTTAAGATGCCTTAGCCCTTGCTCGTTTATTTTCATCTTGTTTTTTTCGCAATTCCACTGTATTATTGAACTTTTGATATTAATAAATTAACTTTTAAAATAAAAAGAAGTTATAGAAAATCCATACATATTAATAAAAGTTCAAACAATTGAAAAATCAAAACCTTAGAAAAACATTATACCAGATGGCAAAATTTTTGTTGAATATTCCTGTCGGTTTAAACTTGAAGATAACTTGAGTGAGAAGTTATCTATTACTACCGAGTAATGGATTAGAAAAAATATAAATATCCCACATCTGAAATTGGAGAATTTATCTTTGGATATATAAATTATATGAACCACTACACTCATTACCAATTAGTTTTGAGTTGGAAGCCCATAAAAATACATTGCATTGGCATACCTAACCATTTACTAGCTTTTTTGCAGAAATTTAAAAATGGCTTCACTCCCCATTAGTGAAAGAAATGGCACAAATACAATTTTTGGCTGGTTGAGAAACATTTTCAGTTCCTCCAAACATCAACCAGATTTTCAAAATGTTACTTTATCTTCGCTTTCTGAAGACGACGAGCAATCTTTTCCAGTGAATCCAGAGGTTTTTTGTAGATTAAGAGGAGGGAACAAAGAGTGTTTGGAAAAAATGATAAAAGATCAAAAAATATTTGAACTTTTCCCATATTATATAGATCATCAAAGAAACTCAGTACTTCACATGGCTGTTACTAGAGATAATCTCAATATAGTTGAGCATATAGTTTCTCACTACCCATATCTGATAAACAAGTTGAACTTGAATGCAGAAACAGTTTTTCATGTTGCAGCTGGTGCAGGTCATCTTTCTGTTGTAAATTTTCTTCTTGATTTTATCAATCATATTTCAGTTCTAACGCGATCAGACGAGCGGGAAAGACTTAATCTTAAGAATACTAATGGAGATACTGCTCTCCATGTTGCTTTAAAAGCAAATCATATGAAGGTTGCATTTTGTTTAGTAGGTTTCAACCCAAATGCTTCTGTTATTGCAAACAATGATAGTATATCACCACTTTATTTGGCTATTAAAATTGGGTGCTTGGAACTTGTGAAACAAATGTTGTCTTCTTTACCAACTGATCATGCTGAAGGTAACACATCCAGTTTAGCTTCGCTGCTCGGAGATTCAATTGCAAATACAACTATAAAAGCAAGAAGGATAGGTTTGTTCTTTTGTTTTGATGATTAACTATTAGTCATGGGAAAGTTGTCTTTAACCCGCGGGTTCGCGGGATTTTACCCGCTGAGTGGTGGGTTTGAACTTCAATTTTTAAGCTCATATTTTTGCGGGTCTCACGGGTTAAATCTCACTTTTTANTTATCTTATATTTTATTTTTATATTTTTTGCTTAAATTTTATATTTGAACAAAATTATTCTATCTATTTTATGAGTTTAGTATTTGTTTTTGCGTATTTTTTCAAGTTTTACGAGTTTTCGAAGTTTTTTTAAATAATTTTATATAAAAAAAAATTAAAATAATTAAATTTAGCGGGTTTTGCGGGTGCGGATTTGATTTTAAATTTTTTTGCTTATGCGGGACGGGTTCGGGTTGATGATTTTTGTACAAAAATCCGCGCAACTTCCCAGCACTATTAACTATATCACTAATGTTTTGGTGATACATGCTTATTAACTCTTCATCTATTTGTCATTAGATATTCTTAATATTATTCTTGCTATGGATTCAAATCTCATCAACCTACAAGACGAAAACGGAAGGACATGTCTTTCAATTGCTGCATCGACTGGATTTTCTAAAGGTGTTAGTTTTTTATTAGAAAAATCGGATCTTGTGTTCGTGGAGGATCAAGATGGGCTCTTTCCAGTTCATTTAGCTACAAAAGGAGGTCATCTTGGTATTCTTTGGAAGTTATTATGGCGTTTTCCACATTCGAAAGAGTTACTTAACAGACAAGCTCAAAACATTCTTCATATTGCTGCAGAAAGTGGAAGAACTTCAGCTTTCATGTTTATATGGTTTTGTATTGAAAAAGGGAAAATGATTAATGAACAAGATGCTAATGGAAACACACCATTGCACTTGGCTACAATACATAGGAAAGATAATATTGTGATTACAATGGTTTGTTTGGGAATTGGTAATATAAATTTAAAGAACAAGGATGGCCAGACAGCTATGGATATTGCTGAGAATAATCTACAGGACAACTACGTATTCAATGAGGTCGGTTTTATATCTACATTATGTATCCTGATTTTTTTTAAAATTTTCTATAATATATGCTATTAATTCTAGTTTATTTGAATAAAACTATATTAATTATTTAAGAGAAATTTCCTCTAACACCATCAAATATAATTTATTAGATAAAATTATATTAATTTTTTATTTGGACATAAATAGCATTTTTATTAACAATATAATTTTATTAAAAATTATATTTTTTATAAAACATATATTTTTTATTTAATGTTAGACTTTAATATTTAATGTTTGAGTTTAATATTTATTATTTAGGGGTTAGAGTTTAGTATTTATGGTTACGTTTTAGTATTTAGTGTTTGACTTTAGTATTTATTATTTAGTGTTTAGAATTTTTATTTAGAGATTAAAATTTAGTATTTAAGATTAGATTTTAGTATATAGTGTTTGAGTTTATATTTATTGTTTTGGATTTATATAATTTTCCTAAAATAAAATCTAATTTATAATTTAATTGAATTATTAAATGGTAATGTTGTCCTAAATCAATTTTAGTGGTATTTGTGGAATATAAACTAAATTTAGTGGTACTCAAGAGAATTGTCCATTATATAATTAGATATAAATATCATTGTTTATTAAAAATTATATTTTTATTAAGATTATAGTTGAGTATTTATTGTTTGAGTTGAGTATTCAATGTGTGAGTATAGTATCTTATTATTTAGGGTTTATAATTTAGGTTTAGAGGTTAATATATAGTATTAAGCTTATAATTTGAGTATTTAATGTTTGAATTTAGTATTTATTGTTTATTATTTAGAATCTTGGTTTAAGAATCAAGATTTATTACTTAAGATTAATGTTGAGTATTTAGTGTTTAAGTTTAACAATTATTGTTTAAGGTTTATGAAATTTTCCCAAACTAAAATCTAATTCTAATTTAATTTTATTATAAATCAATTTTAATAATATTTACGAAATAAAAACTAAAATTTGTGATATTTAATAGAATTATCCTATTTCTAAATCACATATATATTTATTAATTCTTTTTTTTTTTGCAGAGAGTGATTTTTCTGGCTTTAACACTTGCTCAAACACCAATATCTATACCATTATTACCCAGAATTGGAAACAGATTAGTACATGCAAATGCCTATAAAGAACGTGTAAACATTCTTATCGTGGTAGCAACTTTATTAGCTACTGTATCTTTAGCTTCAGCTTTCACAATTCCTGGTGGATATAACTCTACTTCTCCAGATTTAGGTATGGCAGTTTTAGCAAAGAAAACAACCTTTAAAGTCTTTATAATCTGCAACACTCTAGCTATGGGTTCTTCAGTGGCAGCCTTAGTTGCTCTTCTCTGGTCACAGTTGGTTGATGCCAATTCAATAACAACATTTGTTGAGGTGGCTTTAAACTATCTAGTAATTGCACTTTTTGCCATGCCTATTGGGTTTACTGCTGGGGTCGTTCTTGTAGTGAGCAATATTGCAGTGCTTCCTTATATAATATTAGGTTTAGCTGTGGTGTTACTTTCTCCTATACCTTTCTTATTATTTCCTCTTTATATTCAGTATTTGATATTTTTTGCAGTTTATGTGCCATATCGCTACTTACAGCGAATGGTGCATTGCTTAATTGACCTTTCTCCTTTCCCTCGTTTTTCTTTCTCTTGGCGTTCTTCACGCTATTATAGACTTGAGAAATGAGTTAATGTTATGATTTGGCTTTTTGTTGTATAAATTTTGCAAACTTTTAATAATGTTGTCTTTTTTTTTTTTAATAGAATCTTAGTAAAAGTAAAAGTATTGTGACCTAAAATATATATCTTATTGATTAATCTCACTAGCTTCGTCTTAATTAACTATTTCTTTATCCCAATCATTCTATTTCATTTACTCATACACAAGCCCAATTTCAAAAAATTATACTAATTTTTAATTATTCTAACTCTCAATTAAAAAAATCACTCAATAATATTGGCATATGAAGCCTAGCTAGATATCATATCAACTTCACGTAACCATTTAATTGTGTAGTCCGAGTTATAAGAAATTGACTTGGTTTAAGAAAATAAAAATTGAATAAACATTTGTTTTCTTAAGATCAAATATTTATCAAAGGATTCTTTGCATGAAGGTTAGCTCATTCTCTTCCACATGACCATCAAATAAGCAAAAATGCTTTTAAACTCATGTAACATTCGTAGTCGTGTGAGGTTGCAGATGGATCGATTGTTGTGAGAGATCGATCGTGAAAAAAGTCGAGATCGATGGAGAACGGAATGAGAAGGAAAAGTCAGGCCAAGAGAGGTGGCGTCCGATCAATCCAAGGGGTTGCACTTGACCGAGCTAAGGCAGAGGCCACCTGATCGAGCGGCAAGATGTGCCCAATAGGACAAATATAGTTTTGGGTGCTGGGACATAGGTCCATTAGTTTGGCTGAACTGGGAATGTGTTGGAGACTTTTACTTGTCTCCAGAGCCTTCCTTATATCAAAAAGAGTCGAGCTTTCCTCTCCTCAAAGTGGTGAATTTGAAGCTTGAAGACTTGGTGTGTTTTTGGTGGGTTTTGAAGGGATCTTGCTGCTAAGTTTGGTTTAAGTGGTAAGCATCTTGTTCTTAGCCTTTTGATGCTGTTTTGAGTGAGTTCTTCAAGCTTGAGATGTTGGTTTGTTGTTGTTGTGATGCTTGAATCCAAGAAGAGGAATTGTTGATTGATAGAAGTTCTATCAAGAAGAAGTAGTTATGCTAAGGTATTCTTCCTCCTTTTAATCCTAGATGATGTTGATTTAAACTTAAAAGTGCAAGAGATTGTTATCTTGGATTTCGGAAAAGGTTTGGTAGAAGATCGAAAGCTCTGAACTCGTTCCCGATCGGGCAGAAATTTGGCCAGATCGAGCGCTATGGTGGTGCTTGTTGTCGATTTGAAGGTCCAGTCGGTGAACGTTTTCGAATGTGGTCGCTTGACCGGGTGGAACTTAGCTCAATTGGACAATGTTGTTGTGTTCTCACCCGATCAAACGAAGTTGATGAGGCCATCCCGGCCAATCCCTTGAAATGGCCTGGGAAACCACCAGTAACCAAGAGTAGAGTTGAGATTCCAGTTATGGCCAAGGGTCCGATGCCCTAACACAAGGATAATAGTCTACATATTTAGTTCATTAGTGACAGGCCTGACCCGTGACAAAGTCATGCCTAAAACAAGAATAAATTTTCTTAAAGCCCAATTATACTTTAAATATGTAAAAAATAAAAAATATAGAATTGTACTATATTGGATTCAAACTGATGACCTTTCTATTTCAATAAAACAAACTAAACCACTACACTACTCTGACATTATTAGAATTGATGCCCTTTATTTGTATATTGGTTATGTTTGAGCCCAAAGCACCTTTTTGTCTTGCTTGCAGGTAGGGCCGACAATGATTGGTGCTATCAAAACCTAATGGCTGGCCATGACATGCATGTTCTATGTGCAGTGCCGGCCCTGCCCATAAGCCAATCAAGCAACTGCTTGGGGCCTCAGCTAAATATAAAAGAATTTGAGGCCAATTTATATTCAAATATCTTATTAGTCTAGTTGTATCTGCACATCATCCTAACTGATATGTCTTGAGTTCGAGTATACTGTGGTGAAAATTTTAGTTTTTTTATTTTAAAACTATTAATGTACCCAAAAAAAAACATGCTTAGGGTCCACCAATACACAGGACCGGCTCTGTCTATGTGATACCGACCATGCACCTACTATAGTGTCACCAGAGCATTTGGCTCATTCAAATGAGGTAAGTATTCAAAACCAACATCAAAACTACTATTCTAATGTTTTGGGTCGAGAGACTTTGGAAGTTGAACAAGTAACATGCATCATGGATCATGGATGCACTAGACAGACCATATAGCACATCAAAAACTGACCATTGCTGATTTGCCTCAAACCAAAGACGTGGGATTAGTTAATCATCAGCCAAACTGTCAAGACAAAGAAGTTATCATCAAGAACAGAGGTAAGAAAACAGCTCATTTTGGAGATGGTCATATAAGCCTTACAAAACATCTCTCGGCAACATGGTCTCTCTTGAAGACATCATCATTCAAGCAGATCTTTACTATCATCATTGGTTAAAAGTCTCAAAGTCGTTCTATGGAATGATACTCTTTTTCTTTAATCCAAATTGTATCGCATTGGATTTTCTAAGAATATTTTTAATGAGGTCATAGCTTAGTCTGCATGTTCTTGATTGCATTTCTTATCTATTCCGTATTCGTTAGTCCGGTACACAATTTTACATTATAGAGATTCGGATCAGTAAAACTCATAAATTTATTATTTAGTTACGTATTATTGAGATAAACAAATATTGTGTATAATATAATTTAAAAACATATCAATGCATGAAAAAAGTAAAAAACATAAAACACATTATACATCTATTTAATATATATATTAAATAATATATATGAAAAAAACTAACCAAAATATCTTGGTCTATTTAATCGCCTGTCAGATTTGTTTTATGCTTACTATGACATTGACATCATTTAGACAATTCAAAAATGGACAATGACTTTAGAGTTTAGACTAATGATTTTGATGATTGCTCTTTGATGTTTTCTAATGTGTCTACGCCTCCGACTATCCTATTCCACCTAAACAAGCGTGAAGTAATAAATTTTGAATACCACTCTTTTATATATCCGCTTGGTTTCAAAACCTACATGTTGACTGGTCTCAAGTGCTTAGATTTTTGGCTAAGTGTCGATATTGGGCGTCTTGATTTATCTGATGTGGTAAAGTCCCTTCAAATTTCCTTTCGTCGGGGCCGGGAGAGAACCTTTAGAAATTTTAGTTCGGCTTCATGCCTGAACGTTTACGCCAACTCTGTGGCCGTGTTGTTATCTTGTATCGTTCTCATGGAACCTAGAAATGCAACTAAGTCAACTTCGGAGAGTTCCGAGGTATTAGAGTGGTTATCAAAGTCACATTTCAAAGTGACCACCCTTGAGTGCGAAGACTTCAAAACTCGATGCAGATCTATTACGATATTGCTCGGATGTGGCAACTTTGGAATCATAAAATTCGACACTCTCTCAAACTTCTCAAAGTTTGATGAACTNGAGTTCCGAGGTATTAGAGTGGTTATCAAAGTCACATTTCAAAGTGACCACCCTTGAGTGCGAAGACTTCAAAACTCGATGCAGATCTATTACGATATTGCTCGGATGTGGCAACTTTGGAGTCACTAAATTCGACACTCTCTCAAACTTTTCAAAGTTTGATGAACTATCCTTCTATTTCGTTTATGTTTGTATTGTCATTTTAACATTTTGGTTTGCGTTTTTGGGTATGCCCGAAACAGCAACTATCCTTTGGGTATGTCCGAAACAGCAACTATCCTTGTATTAGTTTATCTCTAAATGAAATGAAGTAATTGTTGACAAAAAAAAAAAAAAGACTAACTTGCCTTGTAGAAAATTTACTTTTTGTCTGATGATTCATATTCAACAATTTATTATTATAGGAATGAACAAAAAGAGGTTTCTAACTTTATCGAACTTAACTTAAGTTCAAATCCACTCAAAAGTGAAGAAGTTGGATTGATGAATTGATCACAGAACTATATTATTATTGCAACTTCATTACCAGCAAAAAAAATGAAAGTAATTAAGAAGATAATGAATCAAGCTCTGTTTTTGACTTTTAAGTTTGCCTTTCCGATAGGGCATAGTCACAAACACGTTGTCACAGTCGTTGCAGCTCAGATCATGATGCTGCGTTATAATTACATCATAAACATATGCACTGTCCATAAACCAGTTCCTTTAACCGAAGTTAACCGATTAGTTAACTCTTCATCGTTCATTTTTAGAATTAATTTATCTGAGAATAAACCGGTTTTGTATTTATCAGCTAGTTATTTAGGATTTGATTGGTTTAAATGCAGCGGTTGCAGGTGAACTTGTGGAAGTTTGTGGAACCGAATTGTTACGATTTTAAGCGTTATAAAACGGTTTGACCGATTGGTTTAACAATAAAAAATATAAGCATTTGCGGAAAATTTATCATTGGGCTGGTGGTTCTCCCTCGATCTAAGCCAGACCAGATTCTTAATTGGGCCTTAAATAATATGATCTTGATCGGTTAGCCCAATTACACTTTTTGAGCTCAATTAGTTTTTTTTGGGTCAAAATCTCAATTAGTTTATATTAATTAACCTATGATTTTAAGGTATAATTATTATAGAAATATCTTTTATAATGTGAAAGTACCATTGGCCTAGTGAGTAAGACTTTAAAGGCTTCTACACAAAGTTTGGGGTTCAAAACTCAAAGAACGCAGTTATTACAAAGGCTTTCCAGAGGTTCCAGTATAATGTGAAAACTGAATGTCCGTCATGGTTTCGTGTTGCAGAGAGAGTTTATCTATCATGGGGATGTCATATATTCAAAACAGCATGTCGAAGAGTATTTGTGTCATAGAATTATCGTAAGTAGAAAATGTTCTCGCATTCATAAAAATCTATAATAATTTTTTTTTAAATATCTTTTATAATTATTATTATTTATTTGTTACATGATCAAATTTATAATATTAACCTATACATATCGTTGTGATCAAGTCAATCAGAATTTTGTCATAATAAAATTTTATATTTTTTGATCATTATTATTACTTATTAATACATGATAATTAGTATAGCTTCCCATCTAAGAAAAATATATAAAAATATAAATTTTAGTTATTTCGTATGAATATATTATTTAATTATATTAAAAAGATGTTATTATATTTTATAATTTTTTATTTTTTATGTATTGTTAATTTATAATGTAGTTAAATTACATTATAAGTAATATTTTTTTATCTCGATAAGAAATTATCGAATAATGAATTTATGAGACTTGCTGATCCCGATCCGGATCCGAATAATATAAAATTGTGAGTATGATTAACGGATTTATGAAATAAATAAAAAATTAAAATTTTGATCAGATTCATTTCAAATGTTTTAGATTCAGATAATTTAAATATTATAGTTTATTATCAGTTGAAATATTTGACTATTCGGTTCATATTCGATCTATATTGAGATCCTACTATATATATCGAATATGAAATATTAAAAAATATAAGTTTTCCTTAAAATAAAATTAGATTAAATTTTTATGAATATAATAAAAATTATAATAATAGCAATAATTAGACATGCAGTCAACATTAATAGAATTAAAATCGTTATGATAAATTAAGTGGTAATCTGCACGTTTTATTATATCTTTATATTTTTATAAAAATAAATAATATTTATTTTTAATTTTAGATTTTCTAATAGTAATATTTATTTATTTAATAGTTATAAAGATATTTATATATATATATATATCTAAAGTTGTGTATTTATTAATATAAACTATTGAAATT